>JAKSZP010012147.1:0-103440 GCA_022478985.1 Massospora cicadina | reverse complement strand
CCCATTTTCTTCACTTCCCTAATCGGTGCGGTATCGTCCCCAGGTCGGCCCACCTCGAATAAAATTAAATTAAATTTAGATGAGTTTATTTGTCAAATTGTGCAAAAACGATAGCCATCCATAACGATTTAAGTTTATCCCGCTATGAGCTCATACTGTCTGAATTTTGAACATACCCCCAGCCATAGGACATAGCAAAAGTGCCTCGGAGCTATCGCTTCACCGATGCCGGAAAAAAGTTTATCCGGTATTGTATTAGTCCCACGAGTATCCATCGCTTCGAGCCCATTTTGATATTTACTAAATTAATGGGCAGATACTTGTCCAATACTTGCAAAAGTAAAATGGGACCTAAGTTGGAGCATCCTCGATTTTTGGAGATGATCATCCAAATCGGTCCAGTATTTTCAGAGTTATGCGCGAACAAACATAGAAAAAAAGAAAAAAAACACAGGTCGAATTATAAACTTCTTTTTCAAAGTCGGTTAAAAAACACAAGGAAATGCAAGTTATGAATCTATATAGAAAAGCCACATGTTCGAAACCTGTACTGGTATAAAAAATCTCGGTGTGGTATATGTCCCAAGGTCGACCCACCTCGATTACTTTTTTATATAGAAAAGCCACCTCTCATAAATTCTCTTAAACATAAGCTAGAAATTTATAATTGGCATATAGTTCTACTTAGTTTATAGACACCTACTAAGAAACCATTTAAAATATCTACTCCCTATATACGACAACAGATTTAGTTTCGAGTTGATAAATTTCTACTATAAAACAATACAATTTTGGAAGCTATATTAAAATTATTTCCCCTAAACCAAATTACCTATGTATATAAGAACTGGTATGTTTAAGCCCATTAAACGTTAGGCTCTTGATCAGGCAAGGGATTTTATTGTTAAAACCAATATATGTTTACAAAAATTTCAACGACTATGATTCGATAGATATAGTCATATAAAGTTTTCCAAACCAAGGCAATTACGTGTTTAAAATTTTTATCTGTATGTGATTCTTGGGTGCTAGAATGTCATTTAAGTAAAGTTTATATAACCAAAGGTCAACCTATAAAATAGTAAAAAATGTGAATATATATATATGCATAAATCATGCTTTCTGATATATCACTTGTTTTTTATCTTCTCTAACTTTTCAAAATATTTTATTTAGTTTTGTAAAAAAGCATCCTATTTTTATTTATAATTTTATGTTACACTTTGTAAGAGAAATTATAGCCAACCTTGTGTAATGGACTGGTTCCTTTCAATGGTTGATAAAGGAGTTTGGAAGGGCCAACCAGTTAACTTTGCATAGTAAAGCTAGTACTCAAGAAACAGGTGGTTTGTCCGCATACCACTATTTTTGGGTGGGTGACACCTGCGCTATGATCAGAAAGATACATAGTCCTAGTAGTGCTCCTTAGTTCCAAGGTAAAGAAAACAGGGATGTAATTAGGTATCTATGTTATGAGTACTGGTCTTGGTAATTAAAATCCATGTTATAGTTTATCCTTTATACACAATTGTAGCATAAAAAGCAATTTTTTATGTATCTGATATGAATAAGAAATCAAATCAAAGTTTAGGGCAGCTTTTCTTACTTTTCTATAATGGCTATATGTTTTTAGCCTATAATTGTTTGAGCCTATATTTTTTAATATAGGTTTAAATTAAGCTATTGGCAAAATAATAGATATTTACAAATTGATGGCAATTATGCTATACATTTCATTAATTAAATTCTGCTTTTTTCAAACTAAAAATAATATTTAAATAATGGCAACTGCATCATTTTTGATACCAAACTTAAACCTTTGATGCTTAAGTTTATAGAACTTCTGCGCTTTTCTCTTATGCCATAGGCTTTCTATATGGTTTGTTTGATCTCTTATTAGATCCAAACTTTCAATTGAATGGGGATTCTATATGAACATAGTTTCTTGATGACCTGATAATTTCCTATGATGAACATGGGCTGGATTTAATTCAAATAGATCCAGATGACCCGTCAGCCCTTTCCCATGATCCAAGTTTTATACTGCTGTTGATACTGATTTTATTTCCCCATCCAGATCAGTCCTATCCCAAATTTGGATGATGCGATGATCATATATTGTCTTAATCATCACACCTGGGGTTGTTAGATGGTGCTTCACCAGCAATTTTGTTTGCACTGGTAAATGTGCAGATATTAAGAGTAAATTGTATGAAGACAGTTACTCTAAAAAACACAATGTAACCAAGTGATTACAACTGAGTATAAAATTACATGTTTACAAAATTATATTGTAGTCTCTAGGTAGTAACGGTGGCTGGGGACTCATAAGTTCTCTTCTTGGTTCTCTTTGATAGGCTTAAAATACTAATAAAATCCAAATTCCTTGTATAGTGGCCAATCTTTCAATATATAATTTGTAACAACAGAGATCCTATTGGTGCCAGCTTTCTGGTATCTAACTGAACTCAGGAAAAGTAACTTGATTGATAAAATTTTTTGGAAGCTAACAAAACTTAAGCCTTAAATCTGGGTATCTATATCAGAGGTAATAACCTAATAAGGCTGAGATGTAGACAGAACTGATAATAATAATAAACACAATAGCAAAGTTTTTATGCCAGCATAGGGTCTAAGGAGTTACCATAATTAAAATTACTAAAATTACTAGATTACATGCCCAAATAAATTGGTATAAATTAATGATTCATGGTTTAATGCTGGAAGGTTGGAGAGGAATAACCATACTTTCCATAACACCTTCAATTGTGATCATTGCCAATTATGATTAATAAAACATTATCTTAAGATTAAACCAAACGTAGGTTACCCATTATTTCAATACTGCAAAATGACATTAGTGTAATGACCTAAAGAAAAACCTCAGTATAATTTTTAGTTAGATATATACTAATTAGATAAATGTCTTTGCTCACGTGATTAACCATATTGTAACTTACCCCCACTTGACTAAAACATCAGGGAACAACAATGAGTAAGGGGTTGTCAGAAATACAGTTCTTTAGACTGTCACCAAGGTTTGAAGTTGGGCTCAAAGCTGAAAATTAGTAGATAGGTCATAAAACGTAAAGATAGACTAAATATAGACTATTTTATTAGAATGAAATGTATCAATATTTATGGGTGTGTAGGGAAATGGTGCCTCAAGGATCTTTATTACAAATTTGGCAATATGGTGAATTTTTGCCACAATGGTTGCACAGGGTCAAACCCACTGAGCAATGGGTGAACAATATATAGATTGTTGGTCCATGAGATAAAGTTAATAAAACTTATTATAATATGAAGCAATAGCTTTGCCCACATCATTTTATTTAATTATAATATAAATAGCAGATTCTGTTTGCTTGTAATTCCCGCTTCATCTTACCAAAAAACCTCCCTCTTATAGTCTTCTCATCACGCTTATATCTCTACGACTTTGGTCAATTATGACCATTTTGCTTAGGCTATTCTTGTCTGCCATATCCTCATTGGTTCATCCTCATAACTGAGAGGCTCCACCAGAGTCTATTATTCTTAAATCAAACTATTGCCTTAGTTTGAGGCGATCTACTAAATATTTATTGCAAGTTAACATCTTTTTATAAACTTATTTGGAGGTGATCCAAATAAATATCCATCCTGAGCTTGGTATCACCTTATCATCTTATTTTGATGCAACCTCATCAATATTCTTCTATTACTCAGTTCAGCCAATATCACCCAATCTGCCGCAGCTATTTGGAGCCTATCATCCAGTCTATCAATTTTCCAACATTACCCCCCTGGAATGGACAGTAAATCTCCTATTGCTTATACACCCAAAGGAACTTCACATGCACTTGATTAACAATTTGGCACTTGTGGGGTCTTTGATAGTGTAGGCATCACTGCCAATCTTCTCAATTATTTCAAACAGACCAATCCAAATGTTGGTTAACTTATGCTTTTGACCAAACCTGTGCTGGTCATAATATTAAACCATCTCCTCTTCTTGGAACTGGGCTAGCCTTCTATGCTGTACCTGATTAGAACTGATTCTTTATCTTCTTAGCCAAGCTGATAGAGTACGCTTCAGTTTACAGCTTGATTAAAGTTTTCACAAGGTCAGCCAAGTAATGCTGCAGATCCACTCTGCCAGTATCTTTGACACAAGCATAGAGCAGAGCAGGTAGAGCTGGGTGACATCCATATAGTAACTAGAAGGGAAACTTCCCCATTGCTTATTAATAACTGATGTTGTAGAAAAAGATGGCAGTGGAAAGGAGAGAACTCCAATATGAAGGTTGCTCCATTACCAATTTTTGGAGGATGTTCACCAAAGTTCCATTAACTCACACAACCATTCTGTTGGATTTGGGGTGGTATGGGATCATCAGAACCCTACAGATGGCCATTAATTCATTCAGCTTTGGAAGGATATGCAAGATAAAGTTGGTTCCATTATTGGTAAGGATGAATTGAGGGCAGCCATGTCACTGAATTATACATTCCATTATAAACTTGGTCACTGTAACTGCCCCCAAATCCTGGATTGCCTGTGCTTCTACCCACCTGGTCAAATGATTTATTGCCACCAGAATGTATTTAGAATGGTTTGCTACAGTCAGCAGGGGCCCCACAACATTGATGGAAACTGTATGCCAGGAAAAGTGCAGTTTCACCAACTGATATGAAGTTTTCTGATGGAACATCTTTTCCACTTGGCACTGGTAGCAGCAGGAAATTACATCAATCATGTCAAAGTGAATGCTCTTCCAAAAATACTGTGGGAATCAAGCTTTTTGTTGCTTGCTGGTGCCAATCTCCGCTGGAAATCACAAAAAGTTATTGTATATTAAGGATAAAAACACTAATAAACAAAAAGCTGGGTTTATATGTTTTTTTTAGTGTCAGTGTAGGGTAAGAAATACAAACCCTCTCAATATCTTACCACTCAGTATTTAAACTGTATTAAGGGTTGAAGAGAATTTAATGGTAAGTTCAGAATAGCTTAGTATGGTCCAAATTAGTGAATATGTAAATTTGACCTATCAGAGCTCAGAAAACTCACTTCACTTTAGCTTAATGAATGTGGGAGAGTTGTTTTTAGGAAAGATGCACCCATGGGGTAACAATTTAATATTTTACCCAATCTCCATTAGAGAAAATTATTGCACCTTGGAGGACCCCCACCAAGCCTATAATAGGGGGTGGTCCACACTTAGGTGTTTGATTTACACTAGACGTGGCTCTGGGAGGAACCTCTGATGGACTCCCCTGGTTTCCCCACATGGTTGGGGCAATATGACCGATGACTTTATGCTATTTTCCCTTATTGTATTTGTAAAAGTGATACCTCAATTTGTGGGGTTTCACCTAAAATTGACCAGGGTCTTTTGGCTGATAATATTGTTATTATTGCTTAAAGCGCTCTTATCACAATTGCAACCTTGTAAATGTCTGACATTTCCCCTTTTCAGCCTATTTTGACCCAAAACATATTTTTTTGAAGCTGAGAGGACAATTGTCTGACAAATACCAAGGCATAACAATTCAAGCGTCTTGCACAATCTGCCATGTCCTACTGCCTTGTGCGCGCTCATAATAATACTCAGCCACTCTGAGGGTCTCAGAAAGTTCACCATATAATTCCAATACACTTATAAAACTCACAGTTCCATTAGAAGGTATTAGCTTACATCTCGTTTAACACCTTTATAACTTGAGGCAATTCCTCATTGTATCTGCCACTGAGCATTTTGTCATCCATACATCACTGAGATCTGCCATAATGGCAATCATTGGTAATCCTGATAAGCAATCTGCATTTTGGTGTTTGGCTTCAGGTTGGTAAAGTATCTCAAAATTGTAAGCCTGCAGTTAGAGAGCCCATTGTTCTAGACGCCCTTCAGGCTCTCTGAGATTCTGCAATTAGCATAACAAAGCATGATTAGTTATTAATTTAAATTTCACTCCATTCAAATACACCATAAATTACTCATAAACATAGATCACCGCTAAGCACTCCCACTCAGTCACAGTATAGTTACATTAATGGCAATTAAGGCTTTGACTGCAGTATGTAACTGGATGCTCCTCCCCCTCATCATCTTTTTGAGATAGAACTGCCTCAACAATGGAAAGATATGCATCCATCTGGACAATAAACTCTTTATCAAAATTTAATTAGTGTAGCACTGGCGCGCTGATAAACGCCATCCAAAGTGTATTAAAGGAGTATTGTTAATGTTCTGTCCATTTGAACACAGCATACTTTTTAGTAACTTAAACAGCGGATCTTAATACACCTGAAGTTGGGGAGAAAGCATATGTAGTAACTAACCATCCCCAAAAATACCTGCACATCACGTTTGCTGCTTGGCGTGGTCATTTTCCAGATACCATTCACCTTAGCCAGCTGCAATTTAATCCTCTTCACGTTTACCACAAACCAAGGTACTCCAGTTAGTCCTTGAAGAAGCGGCTTATGGGGCTTTATCTTGAGGTTGGCCTCAGCAAGCTGGCAGAATACCTTCTCCAAATGGGTAAGGTGCTCAAAAAACGTTTAAGAGAAGACATTTATATCACTGAGGCACACAAAGACGCATGTCAGCTTCTGGTATTTAAGGATGCTGTCCATTGCTCATTGGAACGTAGCTAGGGCATTACACAGCCCTTAAGGCATATGTGTCAGTTGAAAGAGCCCATTGGATGTGATTATGGTGCATTTATCCTGTTTCACTGTGGGAAACTCGTTAAGCCAGTAGCCTGATATCAAATCCATTACTGAGAAGTAAAGAGCTCCTCCTAACAGATCCAAAGCATCATCAATCTGTGGCAAGGGATAAAATTCCTTTTTGGTGATACTGTTGAGCTTCAAGTAGTCTATTATTACCCAGTTGGTACCATCTTTCTTTTTACAATTTGAGCTTGCAAAGCCCACGGACTCTTTGACAGTTTGAGGATCCCTTGCTCCAGTAGCTTTACAATTATCTTGGTAACTACTATCTCAGCCGCCCTAGATTGGTGGATTGGCTGAGACCTGATGGGGGAATGATCCCCAGAGTCCAATCAATGGACCAACCCCAAGTGCACTCTAAATTGTGGTCATCATCAGCAAAAATCTCCTTGTATTTTTAAATTAAAGCTATCACCCATTCCTTCTATTCTTCCAATAACCCCATTAATTTTTCACATGGTACCACCGCCATTATGCCAGGCTGCAGTTTGAGGGGTAGAGTAAATTCATCCAGTGACCCAAATTCATGAATCTGAAGGACCTCTTCAACAGGGGTCAAGTGTAAATACACCACTATTTGATGTCAGCAGGTCTGCAATGTTTCTTTTTGTAGTTTCACTAGTAAACCTTGATCTCTTGGTGTCCTGACAGAATAATGCCTGGAGACAAATGGGGCTCAAGCCACAATTGCTGATAAGGCCAATAACCTCCCATAGAGCCCAATTGGTATCTCCACCTCTATCTCAGTGTTGCTATTACTTGGTGGTTGGATGGGATGGATATAGACCTGGCAGCTCTGAGAGGCAGCCCAAGATATTCATATATCTGCTGGCATGAGGGCCTTGTCTTCTTTGTTAGTTGATGGTAGTGAACTGGGATTATATCATCACTATAGGCAAGGTTTATATGTCCCATATGCACCAGATCCTTTGACACTCCGCTTGAGGTAAAATAAATTGGGATCCGCTGCCCCAAAATTTAAAAGTATCCTCCATAATATCAACGACAGCACCAAAGTGTTGCATGAAAGTAGTTAC
This sequence comes from Massospora cicadina, assembly GCA_022478985.1. NCBI lineage: Eukaryota > Fungi > Entomophthoromycota > Entomophthoromycetes > Entomophthorales > Entomophthoraceae > Massospora > Massospora cicadina. The sequence goes on along the minus strand of JAKSZP010012147.1, from coordinate 95,679 downwards.
AATTAACATGTAATTATCATTTGGCAACACTATCGCCAGGGGGACAATGAAAATCAACCCAAATTGCAATGGAAGTGCACTGTATGCTCCCTCAGAGACCGTGTTTTCTGCTCCTGCAGTCCCAAAACCATTTTATGTTTCACATCATGTTATAACATCAACTTCACCATCAACTTAGTGGAAATTATGTTGGCTGGGAGGCCCATATCTATTATAGCTTGGACTCATGTTTTTGCTACAACAATGTTACAGTATGTATACCCAGAATAAGAAGATTTTTGACTGTTTAATATGTGGACATTTAAAGGATCTTTTTTCCTAAAGAAGCTCATAATCCCCTCACTGAATTTAGGGTATTCTTTATCAATAGCGTCCACTGGGGGGCAACGTTTACTCCTTTCAAGGAAGGCGCATTTGAGGATGGTTTAGCTCATCTGGAGAAATTTGTTCAAATATTTGACAGGCTTAAGGCTTCAGTTGCTACTAAGGTCCTTCTTCTGCCATGGACTTGGCTTGCGCTTGTGCCAGTACATTTACCCCTCCAATTGGCTGCTGATATAGGAACTCATCATTGTACTGAGAAACTTATGCTAAACATACTTTGATAAGTTCATATGAAACATTTTGGGTTAGGATAGTGGAGGTAGAGGGTCCCATCTTTACTCTACTCCATCTTTTCTCTGGTGGTACTGATTCTGCTGTACATAATAAGCCTGACAGTTGGGGCAACTCCGTGTAAGGTTCTCAGGACAACTGCAATAAAAACAATTTACCCCATAGGGCCCACATACTTGGTTATCATAAGATAGCCCATGCAATAGTTTGATTGTTGCCAATTGGAATAAGCAGGCCCAGGTCAAAAGTTGGGCTGCTGGCAATTGTCATAAGCAGGTCAGACTAGAAATTAAACTGCTGAGGGGTAACTCAGCTGAGGGCAAGGCGCATAGTTATAATAAGTCCAGGGGTTATTAGTCAGAATCTGAACAGGGAGGGATGATTCCCCCAAACAAAAGGGTACAATGACAGCTGCTATAGGTTTCCAATATGTATTGGGCGGAGTAAAGGTAGTAAATAGATGCCACAAAAATTGAACAACCTTGACAGGGTTACATCATCCTCCAAAACTGAAGCCATGCGTTGTAAAGTTCACAGTATGGCTTCAGTGCATAGGTCATCTCAAGTACCCACATTGACTTTAGCTAGAGTGACTGTCCCTATTAACACGTGGGCTTCCACCGTGAATCAATCAGCAAAGAAAGCTAAGGTCTCATTATGACAGAACCCAATGGTCAAGAACTTGGCCTTTCACTGTGACATCATTGCAGTACCCCAAACAACCACAGCACCATATCCTTCACTTCTTGATATGTAACAGACCTGCTTGAAAGATAGCAAGTGTCTTGGTCAGCACTCCCAACATCCAAGGCGGATAATAAAAATTTAGCCTTATGCTGATCCAAGGCTCCTTCCACCCTGAAATCAAATCGTTTAAAGAAGCTGTGGATGTTTTCATTGCTAGCAAACAGAGGCAGCTTATCAATACAAAACTCCTCCTCCCTCTCATAACTGCGAGCCTTTAGAGCATACTGAGGAATTGGTTGAGACCCATAGGTGGTATCTCGTCAAGGAGCTGGTTTAGTAGGCCCAGTGGTGCACAGCTTGTTGCTGCTTCAAGGGTAGTGTGGGTCTCTTTGGTGAGTAATATGGTCATCACCTGGAGGAATTAGCCCACTGAGACATAATTGCCCTGGAGCTGCTATCATGGGTTGAGTAGCTCACGCTACCTTAGGCCAGTAAAGAGCTCCTTGAATGGGTACACAGCCTCATATACACCATAATACAACTCTTTTTCTAAGTGGCCCATTGTTGTTCATTCACTTCCCAAAGTGGGCGCTGAGGATAAGAGGTACTATATAACTTCCGCTCTACACAATGTAGGTGTTTGGTAATGTCATCCAAGCGATTAGCAAGCTGCTTGTTTTGTTGTCCAAGGATCTGCATTTGACTAAATGTGTTGTTGAGCTGGTTCATTATGTTGACATGCTTCTGAAGGAGCTCATCCTGCTTCTTGAGCACCGTGTCTAAAGCAAGTTTAGTTTCTGTATATTTAGTTGGTTGGTGTGCCATGAGGATTCCCTGTCAATGCAGGCTTGATGTGACATGGCCAGCGCTTGGATATTTTTTTTATTTTTGTGTTGATCAATGGGCCCATGTAGTGAGCATTACTGTTAGTAAATTAGCGATAGGGTGAATATTCGCCATAATTGTTGCACAGGGTCAAACCCACTGAGCAATGGACAAACAATATGGAAATTGTGGTCCATGAGATGAACTTAATAAACTTACTATAATTTGAAGCAATAGCTTTGCCAACATCACTTTATTTAATTTTAGAATAGATAGCAAATTTTATCTGCTCATGATTTCTCACTTCCTTTCACCAAAAATTCTTCCCCCTTCTAGTCTTCTAGCCACGCTTATATCTCACCAACTTCAGTCATTTCCAACTCTTTTGATTAAACTACTCTTGTCCTACATATCCTTATTGGCTCATCCTCATAACTGAGAGGCTCTGGAAGAGTCTGTTATTCTTAAATTCACTATCACCTTAGTTTGAGGCGATCTACTAAATACTTGTCATAAGTTAGCATTACCTTATCACCTTATTTGGAGGAAATCCAATAAATATCTGTCCTGATCTTGGTATCACCTTAGTGCCATATTTTGAGGCAATCTCACCGTTATTATTCTATTACTCAGTTCAGCCAATATACTCAATCCGCCGCAGCTATTTGGAGCTTATCATCCAGTCTTATCAATTTTTCTAACAATCTTCATGGCACCATCCGCTCAGGATCTTTCATGGCCTTCCATATTGACTGCCTGGGTGGTACCTCATTGTACTTTGTCACCCTCATGATTGGAGCAATGGATGCTAGCCTCTTGTGATTCAGGAAGTGGGGATGAGATTTATGAAGTCATCTCCTTCGATTCTCAAATGAGTGCAGATTCCTGATTGAATTTGGGTTCTGTGCTGTCGAGATAAGGCTCTATTTGAATAAGCTTGAGAGTCAATTCATTGCGGCTCAATTTTTAAGTAGGGGTTTTGATTTGTTTTTCATCTCAAATAACAACAACTTTCCCTCAAGGTCTTGTCAGAGGGGGTATAGAGCTAAAAGAACCGGTCATGCACCATATTAACCATGGTCCTCTGGGTGACGTTGGCAATGGAATACTCTGATTTCATCTTATGAATACCTTATAAGGTCCGGACCAAAGAACGTTGAGCTTATCTTGTCAACCTCCAGGTTGATGGTGATAGAAAAGAACAAGGTCACTTGATTAAAAAGTTGGTAAGGAGGGTCAGTCAATATTAAATTAGGTTTCCTTTCTTCCTGTAGTGGTGACAATACCTTGTGTGAATAGGGTTTGAAGCAGACAATTTCATTGTCTAGGGCTCTCATAGTTAACTCAGAGTTTTCAGGCGTGGAGGCCTTAAGCAATGGCAGAACTCTAATTGGTAACTGAGAAGCACACCCATACAGGGATTCAAAATGGGAACATTTTGATGACTTTCTGGTAGCTTATCCTTTAGGCAATCAAAGCGCTGGGTAGCTTGTGGTTCCAGCGAGCAGGATTTGAGGTGTCCATCTTAAATAAAATGGAGATAAGATTTCTATTAGCGCATCCTACTGCCCCATTAGTTGAAAAGTAAGGGGTGGTGAAACTCTGGTTAGTGACAGATAGCGAGAAAAGTACTTGTACTATATGTGAGGTGAAGTTCAACCCGTTGTCCAAAAAGCAAGGTCTGGGGCACTCATGCTGGGTGAAAATGAATAAAACAAGAAATAGGGCCTTAGTTTTGACGATGGCAGCGGGACCAAAATCGCTTCAACCCATTTGGTTAGATGGCTCATGGCTAGGAGAATATACTTGTGGCCATGCAACCCAGTGGGAAGAGGGCCCACCACATCAATGCTAACAACATTGAAGAGCTCTAGCAGGGCAACAACTGAGTGTTGAAATTAATTATTGGCTCAGTCTTGGGATTGGCAAGTCATACATGCCTCGAAGACCTCTTGGTTGGTCTCTACCATTTGGTCCCAATAACATCATGACTTCAGCCATTTGTAATTCTTTTTAACCACCCCATGTCCCATAGTAGAATGGCCTTCGAGAATAACATTAATTCAGGAAGAAGGGCGGACATAAGGGAGCCATTTTTTATTAATCCTCTTGTAGAGCAGCCCGTCCTTAATTATGTGTCTTGGGTCATCTTTTGGAGCTCAGCTTGGACTCTCTGGAGTTTCCAACTCCCATTGCTCAGGTCAATCTATCAGATTGTACAGCCGGTCCTTGTGGGTAAAAGCTGCTAGTACCAGCATCCTAGAGAGACCATTGGCATTTTGGTGAATTGCGCCTGCATGATGGACAATGGTGAAATCATAGATCTGCAGTCGTAAGGCCCATATGGCTAAACAGCCATCTGATTCCTTCATTTGCTGGAGCCACTGGAGTGAGAAGTGGTTGGCGACAATGGTAAAGTGGGTACCATAGAGATAAGGCCAAAAATGTTTGATGGCTAGCAAAGAATCCAGGCACTCCCTCTCAGTAATGCTGTAGTTCCATTTGGCTTTACTCAGTGTCTTACTAGATAGGCCATGGGATGGTCAACCTGATTTTTGTTGTGCTGGGCTAGGATAACCCCAATGGCGACATTGCTTGCATTATTAAGAACAAGAAGGGTGGTTAAACCACGGGTGGACTAGAATAAGTTTAGTACATAGAGCAGCTCTCAGAGAATTAAAAGCCTGTTTTTGTTCAGGCCGCCATTCAAATGGAACATTCTTCTGTAGAAGGTAGCATAACAGCTCTCTAGGCTGGCAAACTAAGAGGTAAACTGACAATATTAGCCCACCAGGCCTAGAAACACCTGGATATCCCTTAGGCTCTGGGAAGCGACATTCTTTCATGGCATTGACTTTGTCTGGTAAAGGTTGGATGCCATCCTTTGAAACTTTGTGTCCCAAAAACTTCATTCATTACTGAAAGAAAGAGCAATTCAAAGGTTTAAGCTTTATAGAAGCATTTTGGAGCCAATTGAAAGCTCTCATGAGATGCTCAACGTGTCCATTAAAGGTTCGTGAGAAAAAAGTAATGTCATCTAGGTATATGAGGATGTACAACATCATTAAGTCACTAAGGATCCCATCCATGGCGTGTTGGAAAGTGGCTGGGGCGTTACAGAGGCCCTGGGCATCCTTGTAGGTAAGATAAGTACCTCATTAGCTATGAGAGTGCACTTGGATCAATCTTCCAGAGTGAGCTCAACTTGTCAATATCCACTGTTAAGGTCCTTTGCAGAAAAGTACTGTGACTTGGCAATAAGATGAAGGGAATCATCAATCTGGGGAGGTGGATAAGTGTCCTTGGTGAGGAAGTTGAGTCACCAGTAGTCCATCACCACCTGGTGGCTGCCATCCTTCTTCTGAGCCAGAAGAAGAGGAGAGGCCCTAAGTCTGCGCAATGATACTAGGAGTCCAGCGTTGAGTAGTTGTCTGAGCTCCACCGCCACCTGGGCTCTTCACCTTGCTCTTTTAGTAAGATCAGGACTGGAAAAAGGAGCTTCTCCAGTCTCCACATGTTGTATAACTCCGTTCATTATCCCAAAGTCATAGGTCAAGGCCAAAATAGGTCTAAATAACCTCCAAAAACTCTTAAACCTTGCGTTGTTGGCCGTCAGAGAGATGCTTTCCAATACTGGCGTTGACTAGATCCATTGATTGGGCGCTTCCAAGCCAAAGTCCCTTAGGATCCCAAAACTATGGACATTGTCAACAGCTTCCACTGGTAGAAGGCAAACATAAAATACAGGACTGGTTGTGCCTATTAATTTAAGTCTGTTGTAAGGTTAGACAGCAGCACTGATATAGATCTGGCATAAGCTGGATCTAGAACTCCTGGGCAGGTTAGCACCTCCTTGGCGGATGGGTTGTCTAGGCCTTGGATTTCCAGTAGGTATCCAGAGGGGTTAAAATGGACCGAGTGACAGCAATGACTTGGGACTTTGGAGGTATTGTAATATCCCTAGATAAGTAGATTATCATGCCTCCTTGCTCATCAACAACAGGGGGCAATTGGACTCAATAAGCCCCTTACATGATATTTGAGCTGATCAATTTGACATTCACTTTCCAGTAAACAAGCTTGGGCTTTGACCTCCTTCTAGAGTTGTGAGAGGTTTTGAAAATCAGGGGGGCCTGATGCCTTAGTAGGGATAGAAAGCCGTCATTGTAATGGACTACTACTGAATAGTCTCAAAAAAACTGCGTCCCAAGGATCAGGTCATAGCTAAAATAATTTAGTGAAAAAGTGGGGGCGTTTTACAGTGAGCTTTCTGAATGATATAATTTGATAAGAATAGGCCCCTATAGATTGGGTACATTATGGGCCATCCATGACATAATTCATATAATGGGGCAAGTCTGGAGCGATCTAGATGAGCTTTATCAACTTGGACAATATGACATTTACAGGAAACTACTGTTGAATATGGCAAGGACTGGGATCTTATGAACTAAAAATGTGATGTGAGTAACCAGACTTTTAAACTGGGGAGGTAGCGTGAGAAACATTGTAGATTCATCAGGAGAAGAGTAAGTAGTATCAGTTTCTTTATTATTGATGGGTACCAAAACCTCCTCTCCAGGTATGATAGCGCCAGGTTCATTCAAGGTTATTGAGGATTCTTGAGGCATGGTAGGGATTTCATCATGAAGATCCTCGTTCTTATGCTGAAAGCACTTTTCCTACCTCCTTGGAAAGTCACTTCCAGCAGGCCTCAGAACTATGATTGAAACATTAAAGTAAGTATATCAGGGTTTAATAATTCTTCTAGTTTTAGACTACATGGACTCAAGGATGGCTAGAGGGACCCAAAGGGGTAGCCTTAAAGTTTAGGGTCAATGTATGGATCTCGTTAAGTGCTTCCTTAATTTCTAGGATGCAGTTAAAACCATTATTCTGTCCAATCATATGCATTTTGACCTCAGTGTAGAATCCCAATGTGGAGATGACAGTGGTTATAGCGTCATCAAAGTGATACAATTGGTAGTGACTAATGGTTGTGTTTGGGCATAAAAACAGCTGGCAAACTCCTTGGGGCTTCCTCTTTTATTCAGGAAGATACCAATTAACGCTTTTTATGGTTGGCAAAAGTTTGATTGCTTCCAAGTTCTTGGATTAAGGTCATATGGACCTGTTCCCAGGTGTTTCACCCTTCAAATGAGGAGTCATGATCTTCTGGGCAGTGCTGTTGAGGCAGGAGTGGATATGCTTCACCTTTTGCCGGTGGTGGCCTCCTCCATGAAACTCTCATATGTGTACAAAAAGGAGGCAATGCTTTCCTGGCTGAAGGTAAACCTTTCTTTAAAACTAGGTATAAAGTTAGTTACAAAAGGAGTGGTGAGGGTGTTAATGCCAGGGATGGATGCCAGCTCAGAGATTTCAGTCTCCGCATAGTCATGGGGGGCCTGCTGGTCTAACAGTTGCCATAGGCCCTTGAGGTCCTCTTGGATATCATCCCAGTTTTGGTTGAGGGAGGAAACATGAGCCTTATTTACAACCTGCTCTTCTAGGGATTGAATGTTGGCACCCTGAAGGCGAAGCTGGCTCTTGAGGGTGGTCAGATGTATTTTAAACCCTTGACAAGTCTATTTAAGCTGAGAGATGCAACTATTGGTAATCTTGGTGAAGGCGCTGAAGTTGTCCATTTCGTCTGACAGTGCCTCAATGGAGACCCTATGGTCAGGGAGACTCCATCCACTCAGAGTTTGCACCTCTGAGCTACATTTCAAAATTGATTGCATAAGGCAGCCAAGGCTGCTAGCACATCCTTTTTCTCGGTCATCAGGGCCTTAAGGAGTGAGGGCTGAAGGATTTGAGGGCCCTGGAAGTCTGCAGGGATCTTCAGGTTCTTTGAGTCCCTCACACCCTTTGGGGCCTTCAGGCCCCCTAGGCCCTTCAGGGCCTTCACTCCCAAAGGTGTAGTTGTGAAGGACCAGCTCCCAGAAGGGTTGTTGCAGGGTCCATACCAAATCCTTGACTTGGAGGAGGCGCTGATTCCAGGTTACCTCAAGGAGTTGGATGTTATGATGTAGATGGTCCTTGAGATAGCCAGAGATCCTAAAATCCAACACTGTAATTTGGCCTCAGGCCTCGTTGATTAATTGTCAGTTATCAATAATGGCCTCATTGTTGTCATGGACAAAGGAGAAGGCCACATTGTAGAATTGACAAAATGGTAGTGTAAGGCCTGGGTTGTAACAGGCGGGTTTGCGCCAATACACAATGAACGAATTGAACAGTAAGAGCCAAGTTACTGACCATACTAGGTACAGGCCGGCAGAGGCCCATCCCCAAACCTGACCGCCATGTCTAGTCATTGCCACATACTCTTGGACCACTGTTCCCACTACACTACACATTAGTAGCAGGGTATGGGACCAGGAAAGGGCCGAGAATGACGCCAACGCCACACCAAGCTCACTGGCAGAGCTCATGACCTGGATCTGATCCAACTTTATTTACTAAAATAAATAAAAAATGAGCTCAGCAAAATCTTTTATATTGTAAATTTCTCATAGAAGACACAACTGCCCTTCAGGGCTGCAGCGTCTTCCCTTAAATAATACGTTGCAAACATTAAATAAGCTTTTCATTTTGTTAAACTCCTCCAAACCCTGACCACTACATCATTAGCAAAGAATCGCCATCCCACCATACCACCATCCACGCCCTGCATAAGCCCATCGTCATTTTGCGGAGGTGATTCAGATTTGGGATGGCGATTTTGCCCAGCTCCAAACTTACTAAATTTGATGCCTTTTGAACCAGGGCCACATTCAGATTGGCTTCCACCCAATCCGAGTCAATGTATAGATCAGGTGTCTTCTGATCCATTACATCACCCTCCTGTGAAGACCAGAATTCCCAGACCTTCTCTGGGCACCGCGCACAGTCCTCCATTATCTGCAACACTGACTCCTCTACCGGATAGCCCTTCCACTTCACCAACAACCACTGTCAGTCTCTCACCCACTTGGCATCCAGTATCTGTTCCACCTCATATTCTGGGATCTCCCCCTCTCTAGGATTCAACGGACTGGGGTGCTTGGGCCCCTCACCCCCAAAAACCTGCAGCTGGAAGCGTGAATCACTGGGTGGGCTCTGGAACCCACTGGTAAACTCAACTTGAAGTTGACCTGATTAATAGCTCTGATGATCTGGTACAGGCCCAGAAATTTTGGACCCAGCTTATGACTCTTTACAGGGATGGCATAGTTCTTGGCTGATACCAGAACCCAGTCCCCAGGCTCAAATGACAGATCCAAACCCTTTGCTGATTGGCTTGCCACTTCTACCGAGCTACCACCTGCTCCAAGTTCCCCCATAGTGTCTTCCTGATTTCCAACATGGTACGAATCATTTCATCTGCTCCCTGACATATGCCACCCATAGATCCCCCGTTTGACTTTGGGTTAAGTCTATGATTTGCAAAAAATGGCGACATTCCCAATAAGGATTGAGAGTGGTTATTTTATGCTAACTGGGCCATCCAGACCCATGATATCCAGTCATCCTGTCGATTGGACACATAACACCGCAGATACTGTTCAAGTATCTGGTTCACCCTCTCCATTTGACCATCAGATTGTGGATGGTACGTTGAGGACCAACCCAGTCTGATTTCCAAACTTCCCAATAGAATTGACCAGAATTTTGAGATAAATTGTGGGCCATAATCCAAAATAATCTCCTCAGGTAAGCCATGAAAGGAAAACACCTCATCAATGAAAACCCTTGCCGCATCCTTCGCCAAAAAACTTCCAGTGCATGGGAAGAATTCAGCGTATTTGGTAAGTCTATCCACTACCACCATAATAGTGTCCTTTACCTGCACCTTTGGAAGTCCTACTATGAAATTGAAGCTGATCAAACTCCAAGGGGTCTGCAGTATTGGCACCAGATTCAACTTACCCGATGGCAGTTTTCTTGATGGCTTTGACTTCGCGCATACCAGACACTCCCACATGTACTTCTGGACATCCTTATGAAGGCCCAGCCATGAATACTCCCGCTGTACCAACTCCATCATCTTCCCCACCCCCAGGTGACCCACCAACAGATGGTCATGGGAAGCCCAGATTACCTCCCACCGTAATGATGGGTTGGGTACCCATACACACGACTTGTGGTATAGCACCTCAACCCTCTTCATGAAATCTGCGTGGTACCGGTGCAGCTGACCCTCTGTCATCTCAGATTTCAGCCTTTGTGTGAACTCCGTGCTCCTCTGCTTCCGGCGAACTTCCTCCCCCAACTCACACACCCCATCTTTGACCATCGCAAACTGGTCCATATGGAGCATCATCACGGTGTTGAACTCCTCCAATTCCCCCTTCTAATACACAAAATTCATCTCAGCTCAACCAATCCGCCAGGACATTTGAAGCTCCAGGACGGTACTCCACCCAGAAATCCTAGCGGACCAGCTCCACATGCCATCTGTCTTGTCGCTGGTTCATATTTAAGGGTTGGCAATAGTACTCTAAGGCTTTGTGGTCCGTTTGAATCACAAAAGGATGCCGGGCATAGAGGAGGTGATGTTGCCATTCACGCAAGGCTGCCATCACTGCCAACAGTTCTTTATCATATAGTGGGTAGTTCATTTCCATGAGGAGCAACTTATGGCTGAAGTAACATATGGGATGCTCCAACCCATCCTCCCCCTCCTGAAGCAATACTGCCCCCACAGCATAATTTGAGGCATCTGTCTTTATCATGAAAGGTTTCCTCGGATCTGGATGGGCCAGCACCCGGGCAGTAAGTAACTTACCCTTTAGTAACTCAAATTCCCACTCTTCCTCCTTTCCCCATATGAATGGAATGTCCTGGGTCAAACGCGTGAGCGGTAAAGCCATTTGGGAAAGATTCTTCACAAACTGACAAAGGAAGTTCAAGGTTCCCAGAAAACTTTGAACCACCATCTGATCCATGGGAGCCTTCCATGCTCAAACTGCTTGGAGATTATCCGGACAAACCCCCAATCCATTCTGGAATACCACATTACTGAGAAATGTCACTGAACTCTGGGTGAACTTGTACTTGGAGGGCTTCATCTTCAAACCCATTTGGCCTATCACCCCCAAAACTTCCCAAACATCCTGAACGTGTTCTTCCTGGGACCATGAGAACATGAGGATATCGTCCATATAAGCAGCACAGCAACGTCCAATCATCCCCCAAAGGTCATGGTCAATCATCCGTTGGAACACTTCTGGAGCGTTCCTCAGCCCGAATGGCATTACACGGTATTGGTAAACCCTTAGGTGGCACTTGAACGCCATATATTGCTGATGCTCTGGCCTCACTGGAATCTGATTAAATGCATCTGCCAGGTTGAGCTTTGTAAACATCATGCATCCATTAACCATTGGAATAATATTTTCCAAAAGTGGCATAGGATACAGATCTGGCTAAGTGACTGCATTTAGACGTCAGAAATCCACACATGGGCATAAGTCGCCATTTGCCTTTGGTACTAACAACACAGGAGACACTACTGGAGGCCTGGAGGGCTCAATCAAACCCTTGTCTAGCATGGACTCCACATGGCTCTCCAAAGCTTCCCTGGCCCGTTCATTTAGGGGATAGACTGGACATCCCTTGGGGAGGTCCAAACCCTCCTTGAACTGAAATGAGAATGCAAATGAACCCATAGGGATGATATGTGAACTTCCAATGGGGCCAAACACATCCACGAAGTCACTGTATTCAGGTGGGAGCTCTACCTCCTGCATTCCCCCTAAGCTCCTGCATCCCCCCAGACGTCGTCCCCAACCTCCATCTTACACATCATCTGAGGACCAATCTGGGGTGATAAGGTAATTTTTTTATGCAATACATTGATCCGTGGCTGGAAGTGATGCCACCATCGCATCCCCAGCACCATGGGGGGCCAGATTCTGAATCGCACAGAAACCCTTTTCAACCAAAAAGGATTCTGCTGCATGACAATTAAGGGCTCCAGAACCCATGATGGGGCTCTTCTCAATACATCGGTGAACACCACCTCTGTCCCCCTTCTCATTTCCAACTGCAAACGTTCTTCAAAGGCAAACTCCACATAATTCTCCTCAGCCCCTGTATCCACCAGGGCCAACACCTTCTCAGTCTGGCCGTGCGAGTATAGCTCAACTGGAATAAATAACCTGGGATAAAGCGAAGAAGAAGGCTTAATGTTAGAAGCATTTTTGGATTGCAAATTTGTGGGCAAAGTAGGTCAGGGAATATAGCTCTGCCTGGGTCCTGGACCTGATCTTCCCAACTCCTCACTGCTACCCTGATGGGATCCCCCATGGATATTCCCAAAATTCCGTGGAGAACCCCATCAGCCTCCTCGTCCTCTGTTAGCAATAACAGGTGACTGGACCCTTCCTGGGGACATTGATAATCTCTCCAATTCCATGCCAACGCCAATTGCTTTTCCACCTGCATCACCAAAGCAATCTCCTCCACCAACGAACCTTGAACTTTAGCAGCCGCCATGGCAGCCAACGTGTCCGCCTGCAGCCCCTGTCTGAACATCTGCGATGATTGCGAGTCTGAGACTCTTGCTGCTTTTGCCAATAGCCGGAAAATCCGCCCATATTCCTCCAACAAACCTTGGCCCTGTCCTACGGTCAACAGAGCTGACCACGCCTCATCCTGCGCCTCATCCAGACAAGCCACCCGGTCAATCCAGTCCACACAATCATCCATGGATCCTGGAAAAAATCCTTGCTCCTCAACCAACTCTTGCACCCACCCAGAAAGTTCTGGAGGTAGTGCATCCACAATCTGTGCGATCTTCAACGAGAAAGGGGTCTCTCCATCCATTGCTTGAGCCAACCGCGCCTGAAAAAAATTCAAAACACCACTTGGTGAATCTTCTCTAAGGCCTCCATAGGCAAAGCTGCTCGTCCTTTTGGGGATACAGGTCCCCCTTGGCATTACTCCCTCCTTGCAGGCCTTGAGCCATACACTTGGATCACTTCTCTTATCATGAACTTAAGCAAGAAGCTCACCATCACCACCGTTAACACATGGTGGTACCATTCCTCCCGCCTGGGACCACCTCCTCCTCTTGGGGCCCCACAAAACCAACAAGAAAGTATTAGAGTTGTGTCTAATGTAATAAGCAGTTTCGCGCCAATATGCAATGAACAAATTGGGCAGTAAGAGCCAAGTTACTGACCATACTAGGTATAGGCTGGCAGAGGCCCATCCCCAAACTTGACTGCCATGTCTCATTGTTGCCACGTACTCTTGGACCACTGTTCCCACTACACTGAACATTAGTAGCAGGGTCTGGGACCAGGAAAGGGCCGAGAATGATGCCAACGCCACACTGAGCTCACTGGCAGAGCTCATGACCTGGATCTGATCTGACTTATTTATTAAAATAAATTTAATAATTTTGAGCTCAGCAAAATCTTTTATTTGTAAATTCCTTGTAGAAGACACAACTGCCCTTCAGGGCTGCAGCGTCTTCCCTTAAATAATACGTTGCAAACATCAAATAAGCCTTTTACTTGTTAAAGTCCTCCAAACCCTGACCACCACATCATTAGTGAAGAATTACCATCCCACCAGATCACCATCCAAGCCCCACGTAAGCCCATCGTCATTTTGTGGAGGTGATTCAGATTCAGGATGGCAATTTCGCCCAGCTCTGAACTTACTAAATTTGATGCCCATTGAACCAGGGCCACATTTGGATTGGCTTCCACCAAATCCAAAGTCAATGCACAGATCAGGTGCCTCCTGATCTGTTACATGGGTGAACCCCAGTTGTTGGAATACTTCATGATGATACAACCCAACTAACTGGAGTAGATGATGAATAGCTGGGTGGACAAAGTTTTAATGGTAGCGTTTGAGCCCCAGAGTCAATCTCCTGCTGGCAACTGGGCTGAGGCATAGATGTCCTGCATGATAGAAGGCATGGAAGAGGCGCGGGAGTGGATGGAGCGGGCACCCATGGAGTAGATGCCATTTTTAATTGTTGGAAAATAATGTTAAGGTTTTTGTACTAAAGAAAGTATTGACTTCCATCAAAAAAGGGCAGAAAAAACTGGAAGGTGGCCTGTAATTCTAGGCTCACAGATTGTGTGGGTGGCACTTCATACCTTGAAGTACTAATCCATTAAGCAACACTTCTCAACCAATCATCAGATTGATCTCCAGGATTGTTAGTATTCTCCATTATTTGTGATAGACGTTTTCACTTAGGACAGCTTGGAGCCTCCTGTAGTGAGCACCACGTTTTGTTACCAATACAGTTCTCTAGAATGTCGCTGAGATTTGAAGGTGGGCTAAAAGCTGAAAAAAAGTAGAGAGGATTTAAAATTGTAAAGATGAACTGAATATAGGCTACTTTATTAGATTAAAATATACTAATATTTATAAGGGGTGCGTAGGGACATGGTGCCTCAAGGATCTTTGTGGCCTCATCCACTCAGGATCTTTCATGGCCTTCTGGATTGACCGCGTGGGTGGCAACCTCATTGTACTTTGTTGCCCCTGTGACTGAAGTGGTGGAGGCTGTGCCTCTTGCGATTCAGGAAGCGGGGATGAGATTCCTGAGGTCATATACTTCAATTTTTGAACATGTGCAGATTCCTGATTAAATTTGGGTTCAGTGCCATCAAGATAAGGCTCCATTTGAATGGGCTTGAGAGTCAATTTACTGTGGCACAAGTCAGAAGTAGGGATTTTGATTCTTTTTTTTCAAAAAAAAACCTAACAGGAGTAAATTAGATTATTGGGAAGCTGTGGTCCTAACGTTGTCATGAACTGACTTATGTCATTTGTGGCATTTGCTTTTTCTAATGCAATTTGTTGCAAACACTTTACTTTTTTAGAGCCAGCTAGATTCTCCTTTTATTGTTCAGCACTGGACCCTTAAGCTGCACATCAATGAGATTATCAAGGTCTAATTTTTTAGATCTTGATAGCATAGCCAAGTTTCAACTAATTTCGTTGTTTTCTTCCCTCATTTCTGTTCTGATTTTTTCAACATTTGGTATAAGGGCTTTATCAAATTTCAATATGAACCCCCATATTCAATTCTACAATGCCTTTTTTCTCGCCTTATGTGAGTGTGTTCTAATAAAATCAATTTTTTTGCCCTAACTCTGGTTTATTTATCGTCAGCTCCACTAAAGCCCCCTCAAGTTTAGACCATTGAAACAGATGACCTTTCACTGCATTTGGGCAATGCAATGGGGGTTATATGTTATAAAGTCAGAGCTCTACTGGTAATTCTTAAGAAACTTATCATGCACCTAATTGATATGATAGTCCTTTATAAATCCTTTAGAATTCAAGTGTCATTGGTATCTTTTCAATAATCCTAAAGGGCCCTTTCCAGATATGATCCAACTTACTAATACATCCAAATTCATAACTGTCATGGCATAAATCCAATTACCCTAAAGTAAAGATAAGTAAGGGTTATTGTTAAACATTAATACATTTCCAAGTCCTAAATTTCTTAACATAACATTGGTGTAGCTTTTGCTATGTATTTAGATTAACATCTTCACAAGTTTATTAGACAATGATTAGGACTCATGTTCTCCTCATGGACACATGAGTATAAAATAGAAGGTAAAGTAGGTTTCTTCTTATATAGTAATTGCATGGCACGTGCCATGTTGTAAAATGATATACAATATTATGGAAAAAAATGGGAAAAAAGAACCTCCTTTAAAAAGGCCTTAAAAAGTATGAAGTAATTGAGAAATTATGCCTCCTCAACAAAACCCTTTTTGAAGTTGGCGCCATCTTCCAACCTGACTTATAGAATTTTGTTTAAAAATACAAATTATGTCTTATGTCTGAATTGGGTGCAAGTGTAAACTATAAGCAACTTATAATATACAGTGCTGAGTATTTATATTATAAATGCATATTATAAGTCAGTTAAAATATGATGCTGACTTCAAAAAAGGGTTTTATTGAGGAGTATAATTTCTCAATTATTTTATAACTTTTTAGTGCCTTTTTTAAAGGAGGTTCTTGTTTCAATTTTTTAAGAAGGTTTTTTTCCCAAAAGCTTTATCCCCAGTTCTTTTTTCCCCCAAAGATATAGTGCATTTTTAAAAGTAGATTTTTTTCTAATTTTATTCCATAAATCCCTATTATAAATCCTTTTTAAACCATTACTATTTCTATATAAAATATAACTATTTGTATATATTATATATAGTATCTCATAAACAAATATACTAATAATTCAATCATTAAAGTTAGTTTGATTTTATTGGTCAATCTATGCTAAATTTTTGGTCGCCATCAACAATAATTCAGTTTATCAAATTTAGTTGCTTTTAATGGTCAAATCATACTAAATTTATTGATTGCCTTCTACAGCAATTCATTTTATTAAATTAATTATTTTCATTGGTCAATCTATGCATAATTTACTGTTTACCATCTAAAATAATTCATTTTTAGATTTAGTTGATTTTATTGGCCAAAATATGTAAGATGATAGCCAACTATAATGACATAAGCTCATCCCGCTATGATCTCATACCTGCCTGGATTTTGAACATACCCTCAGAGATATGACATGATATGTCAAAAGTTGCTTAGAAGCTATCACTTCACCAATGTCAGATAAAGTTTATCCAACGATGAATATACCCAAAATTGAGAACCATTGCTTCCAAGTCCACTATAATATTCATACTAAATTATTGGTCAGATACTGGACCAATACTTACAAAAGTAAAACGAGACCCAAGTTGGAGCATCCTCTTTTTTGAAAAACAAGGGCATCCAAATTGGTCCTATAGTTTCAGAGTTATATGTGAACAAGCATAAAAAACAAAGTATATACAAGTCAAATTGAGAACCTCCTTCTTTTTCAAAGTCAGTTAAAAATACCTAAGGCAAATAAAGATTCCAAATGGATGCCTTGTCAGTAATTACTATATTTAAGATTCCAACAATAGTACTGTTAACCATCCACAGTACCATTGATCTCAGGGTGATAGGGTTTAGACGTCATCCATTGAATAACCAACAATTTATTTAACTTCTGAACTATTTGAGCCATAAGATTTGTTTCATTATTGGCTACAATAAATTGTGGACATTATCACAATATGATGTTTCCTAAAGAAACTTAGCTATTCTTGAGGGGCCTAAGTTCCAGACATCCATGGCCCCCACCAACTAATAAGGCGACAAATGATACAATAAGTTACTTACATTAGAAATTATTATTAGGAAAAGACCCTACAATGTCAACCAAGATGGTATGCCAGGCAAATTGGGTTAAAGAAACTTATGGGAGGTAGCTTATAATAGGGATCAACAGCTTAAAATTACTTACAACAATTATGGGTCTTGTAAATAAAAATGGCATGAATTTCCATGGGAAAGTGTTGATTCAGCTGTCAGGCATCTTTCTGAAGTGCTCAAGTCACACCGCCTTATAAGCTCCAATAATTAAGTCAGTTTTCTCAGATGCTCAGGATAATAGTTATTTCTAATCATTTATTACTTTATAATGCTGTCCATTTCAAATTGTGTCCTTCATCAGCTTTCTCAAGGTGCGTTGAAATTTCCTGGGTTTGTTAGCGTACTGATGAGATAACATTATATATAATTGCCCAAGTTGGCTGTTAGGTCACATTGTGCAGTCAAGGAAGACTTTCAGCGTTCTGATGTTTTACATCATGATATATCTTTAATTCAAAGTTGTATACTTATAGCTTAAATGCCCATTGGGACAGCTGCGCTTCAGGATCCTTCAGATTTTGTAACCAAAGGAAATGTGGTTAGTTTTACCATAAAGTGCATCTCATGTACATTATTTGGATTTTCTTACAGGCGTAGATTACAGCCAGATACTTCTTCCCAATTAAAGTGTAGTTGCGCTCATGCACATACAGTGTTTAGCTATTATAAGCCAATGAGTGCTTAATTCCCTCATCATTGGTTTACAAAGATACCACCTTTATGGCAATGAGGAATGCATCCCTTTGGATAATAAAGGGTTTCAAAATTTAATACAATATAATATAGACACTTAGGTGAGACAGAAGCTCCAATTGCCAAAGGAAAGTTAAAAATTTTACTATCCAATTGAACTGTACTTCATTTTATAATTAATGAAACAAAGGCTCACCAATTTCCCTCATGTTTTGGTGAATCAGTGATAGTAGCAGATCATTATTAGGAACACTTGGACGTCTTGACTTCTATTTGGTGGAATCATCCTTTTTGATTGCTTTAAACTTTGCTGGCTGAGGCAATAAGCCCTGCTTAATGCCAATAAAACATAGATATCCATATGTCTGTGGATGAAGAGCACTTCCATTGCTTAAATTTTTTAGTCAGTGTTGGTAATGCAGCAAGACTTCTTCTAAAAGTTGCAAGTGTTCCATAAACGTTCTATAAAATGTTCATATCATCTAAATATACTAGAACACAGGAGATTTTTAAGCCATCTAGTATCATAAATGGCTTGCCAAAAAGTCTTGTAACAATGCATAACCCGTACAGAATTTGCATGGTGTTGTACTTGCAGGTGCAGGTCATCTGAAGGAAGGCCTATGAAACCTTGCTAGCATGGACAATATAGTTGAATAGATGGAACATGGCTAAATAGAGGTTAAAGGTTCTGAGCAAGTAAGTGAGTAAATGGCAACTTGGCTATATAGAGGACAGAGGTTCTGATAAATATAAAAATTTTTTAGGGACTTAACTTGACTGATTCAGAGGTCACAAAGTAGAAAAATAATTGTTATGGACTTAACTGGCACTTAGTTCAGAGGTCCCAACATTGAGCTTTACTAAAGAGCCTTTAATAAAGGTAAAAGCATAAATTTAAGGTTTATTAGGAAGAATGACTAGCATGTTTTATAGTGCTAGAAAAGATAAGAGCTAAGATTAATTAATTAGATAAGGTGAAATAATACTGAAATAAGGATTTATTTCTTTTAGGAAAGAATAAGGTTGAGATAGGGAGAATTTAGTCTGGATAGTGACTAATAGATAACTTTAATGGCAATTTATCTTAAGTCATCATTAGGAGAATACAACAATATTGATGATCTTTTATTTATCAAGGTATGCCGACCAGGGACGGAAATTACCAAAATTAAAACTAAACTAAAACATAACTAATTTGTTAAAACAAAACGCCCAAATGAGCGGATTGAGTGAACATTTTGAGCAAAACAACTGACCAGGTGGGCAGCGGAAACTGCTTATACCTCCATGGTGGAAGGGGAGGGGGGATCAGGAGGCTCATCTTTGGCAGCAGCTTCTTCCTTCCATAGTAGATTGCGTGTCAAGGCAGACAGTAAGGGCGTTGGGGCATCTGCGGCATGTGGTTCAATATTGCTAATTATTGGTATTTCATGGAAATTGTCAGCTAGGTAAATGGCACTGATTTATTCAGTTAAAGCTTTTTCAGCTTTTTTTTGGGCGTCTGGGAGGTTAATGAATGTGGTGATGTTGGTTTGGGTAATTTTAGCTTTTGGGTTCCATGCTATAGTTGCCACGTTCTGGATAGCATTTTTAACGTTTTTGTGTAACTGGTTCACTGTGTTTTTTGGGGTGAGGGTTGAGGGGATAACAGGAGGTAGAATTCCTCCTGTGAGAATTGCCACTGATTTGGCAACAGCTTTATGAAGGGGAAAACAATCTGGTGTTGCAGCTGCTTCAACTGCAAGCTGGTGATTGCTGCAAAATGATTCAGCGTTTGGCTGTGGGGTATATAGTCAAGGGGGGTATTTGGTGTCCCATTCTGCATTAATGAACCGCTCAATTTGCAGAGATGGTTCTTCAATGAGCTTACCTAATTTGTCAATTTCAGCCAATAAGTCCCATGGGTTTCAGTTGAATTGGATTGTGGAATCAGCATACGATTTAGTTTGGTTGATTCATTTGAGGAAGCATGAATTGAACTGGATCCAATCTGATGCTTGATTGGAGGAATCATTTGTGGCATTGGGGCGAGGAGGAGGCTGATTGGTGGCTGCAGGTGCAGCTTCTGGTTTTGGGGGTGGGGGAGGTAGGATTGTGCCCCATACAGAACTTGTACAGGGTGGGTGGTGGATTGGAGGTTGGCAGATGAGTCATCCGATTTATTGGAAGTGGCTAAGGAGGGGCACTTGCGTTTTGAGTGGTCCAACTCAAAACATGACGGACAGATCATCCACCTGCCCTCGACGTGGGCCCAAAATGGATGGTCAGGCACTGAAGGAATAATGTTGCAAGGTGGAATCAACACTGCATTTTATTAAATTCAGGGCTGATCGTGGCATATGCCTGAGGCCCAGCAAGTTGTGTGGCCCCATTTGGGACCAAAGATTGTAAGATGGGGTTGGAGCCATAGGCTGCCAAACCGTCCATCAGCTCCTGGTGGAGCACTTCAGGGGGAGGTGGGTGGGCAAACCAGCAAACTGGACCACCAAAGTGGTGTCTTCTGGGAGCTGAGTCTGAGTTGTGGGGAGAGGGGTGCCCTGGAATACCAGGGGCTTAGTTGCTGCAGTGGCAGCGTCAGCTTCACAGGTGAAGCAAAGGTCAAAATACCCCTTGTAGGGGCAGAAATCTATAAATATGGCAGGTGTCATCACCGCCTGTGCCATTTTGATAATGGCTTAGTCGTGGTATGGGAATAGTTTCTCATATTCCACCCTTAGGCCATAGCGCATGTTGCTCCAGGGGAGCACCAGGGGGCAGCGAGGTACAGCTTGGGTATGAGCAAGGTGGGTTTCAAGATCCTTGGGAGGAACAAATCGTCCCATGGTTTGGAATGACTAGGTGAACCAGTCCTAGCTTGTTATTCTTACCAGACGGGAAATGGTGGGGGGAGTTTTGCCGCTGCCCCACACTGGAGCAGCTGGCGGAGAATCCAAGGACATCAGAGAAAAACTACAAAGGGCGATTTAGGTTTGTTTTATTGATTCATGTAATTTTGCTCAGAAAGGTACGCCAAGCAGAAAGAGAGTTTTCATATTGATGATCTTAGTTAATGATAAATAGCTTAAAGTTATTAAAGATTTCAGGCCTTAAGTCTGACAAAGCACTTATTGGTAAATTAATTGTAGTGAATATTAGTTGAGATTGCCTGAGATGATAAATAAGTCACAAGCCCCAAGTCAAAGCTTCAAACATACTACAGAGAATCCTGAAACATGGGTCAATATAAGCCTCAGGAAGTGATTAAAGCACACTTCTCCTGCTCACTTTTTGGAAGCTCAATCTTCCAATAATTTTAAATATCATTTATGGCTGAGTAAATTTTGCACTGATAAAATGGTCCAGCGCATCATCAAGCACAATTAAGGATAGGAGTACTTCTTGGTAACGATGTTCAATTTATTATAATAAATTACCATGCAATTGGAGCCAGCTTTTTTTCTATGAATAAAACTGGGGGAGCCCAAGGTTTTGGATGGCACTAACAGCACCAGTTGAACAATCTGATCAATTATTTTTTTAAAATCATTCAGCTACCCTTAATTATTTAATTAGATTCAGCAAAAAGGGATATGATTCCTGGAAAGAATATAGTGTAGCACATTTTGTGCACAACCTAATTAAAAGTTGTCTTTTACAAGATACATTTCATATTTGCAAAAAAGGCCAGCGCTTGGTATTTTTCATCCTCAGTTAACCCAATAAGGTGTTCTCTAGGTGTATGTGAAAGAACATATCAGCACTCAATGAATTCTAGTCTAAATTTATCCAGGTTACCAAATTTTTGGTTGCTTTGCACTTCATTGACAGGGAAGATATGAATAAAATCAGCAATCTAATGTCGCCTAATCTAGATGGAAAAAAGATATAGATTAGCTAATAAGACTTTAATTTCACATGGTTGGGAAAGATAAACCCAGACGCGGCAAAGAATTCTAAGTGAGATTGGCAAAATGATGCAAAAATTTTGCCATATAATCTCAAGAGTCCTATAATCTAAAATTTTGATTCACACTATAAAAAAATGCCTGACTGAATAATCAAGCTACAATAAGATTAAATCTGAATCACTTGGCTTACATAACCTGGCCAGGCAACCGCTTAATTTGGTTCCAATTTTGTGGTAGCTAAGGGTAACAATACCATCTTTATAGGCAGGGTTTCCAAACGCTATAGTCCAAGGCTTGAGCCGCTACCTTTACCTAGTATAGAAAATTGGAAGGGTTAGCCGATATTTTAAATGTAGTCTTGTCAGAATCAGCGTTAATTTTATATCTCAACAGATGAGGTACAGATAAGAAAGTTGTAACTCTGATTTGGGAAAACGATGGAAGGAGCAGATATCACCAAAGAACAAAATTGCAGCGACAGTGCACTGTAAGATCTTTCAGAAGTGGTCATGTATGGCCTTGCAGTACCATATATTTTATCATGTTGGTATTAGGAGTAAGGACTATTTTTTCAACAATTAAGGGGCAAATTATAATGTGCCTGTTATCTACTATGGACCTTACGTTTATTTTGTTCACTGTAATATCAAATAATTGCACTATGAATAGCTAATTCAGCTGAGTAATTAAATTGACGTTGAGGGTATCAGCTTTCCTAAGAATATGATTTCTATCATCGCTAAGTTGTGGGCTTTATTCCATTAATACTCTTATAGGTATGGCCACTTGGACCCTATCTAGTTTAGGGGTACCGCCAGAGGTGATTGAAAGCTCTTATTGTTCCAATTGTTGAACATAGGGGTTCGTTTCTAACATAATATATAAATTAGCCTTGCTTTGAAAGCGGCAAACAAGAATTTACAGCTAACACCAATATAATTGCTTCACAGGATAGTAATAGCAGAGCGTCCTGGTTTTCATTTATAATGTTGTACTTGTAAATGGTCTTTAAATTTTGATACTAGTTAGGCTTTACTATAGTGGTGGAAGTATATATTTTTTTCTATTCTGCCTCGTCTTTTCCTGAGTCATAGTCAGTATCTGAAATGATCACATAGGTGGGAAATTCAACAAAAATATCAAGGAAATGGCTTAAATAGTGCCCTTTCAAGTTGCATACCTGAAAATAATTGACTCTCATTTTATATAATGAGTAAGGGCCAAGAATTTTTAGTTTTTTGATCAAAAAAGGGGCCTACTGGCCATTTTGCAAGGCTCTAGTTGACTGGGGGTTAGGCGCTTCAAAGTGATACTTCTTTGGTGAAGTTAAATATCATTTGTATAATGGCATGACTATCATTAAGAACTAGAAATAATGCTAAGTAAAGCTCTCTGTAGGGCTCACAAGCGTGTCTAAGGGCAATTTGGGCGTCATGGTCTTTTTCTCCTCAGCTTTATATAACACTTAAGCCTTCACATAAAAACGTTTGGCAAAAGCCACCACAGAAGTAACCTTGTTAATTAAAAGTTTAAGATTCAATGTATTATGCGTTGCATCCATTATGCCCGGCAAAACTCTTAAACAATGAAATTTTTTCCATTGTGGTAAGTCATAATGGCTTTCTTTAATTTTGGCATTATAAGTTCTTGACTGACAGTATTCAAAAATTCATTAGAAATGGCAGGATAGCGGTCTTGGAAGCACTACCACGCCAATTTTTTGAAAGGCAATAAATATATACTTTTCCACTTTTGTTAAGCTTGGGTAGGTTAATTGGGGTAAAAGCAAATTGATGTCCATTTTTGTAAGTCTGTAAAGGCCATAATATCTGATTGAATCTCAGGTTTATCTGACCAAAGAGCAAGAATATAGCAATATCTGGTCCACTATTACAGCTAGTGTGGAAGACTGAATATTTGGAGCAGAGGACGACAATGGTGCAGAAACTGGTGGTAAGGTGGGTGGAAAAGGTAATTTGCTAGCTGCAATCACTGGAATTCCGATAAACCTAAGATCATCAGAGTTTTGGAACATAGTAAAAACCATAGGCTTTAGCTGTACCATCAGCGTTAACTTTTGAGTTCAAATGTCAATAAGAATCACTTTAAATTCTTTATGTGATTGGTTTATTATACTAGTAAAGTGGAATCTCACCACAAAAAGTTGATGATAAACATGATCAAACTTTTGTTTAAAAGTCAAAAGGTATATTTAGTCTTATAATTTATAGTCCTTGAGAGTGAACTGTTAGATTTTAGGGAGTAAATCTCACAAACAAAAGTGTTAGTTATATCAACTTGAAAATCTCAGCAATCCTGAGTCAACAGAACATTTGTAAATCTCCCAGGATGTTTATATCATTCATTATTAAGAGAAGGAATAAGATGGACAGAACTATGCTGTGCCTCAGATATGACTGTTTTATAGCTCAAAGCATTACTCCAATAATGGCAATACATATCTGGTTGGGTCATAATTAGATACTAGTGTGTAGGATAGCGGAAAATGACTCATTTAGTGAGCACTAAATGTTAAAATTGTCGCTTAGGCATCAATTTCTAATGTACAGGTATATGTACTAACATAAAGAGTAAACTGTATCAAGACATTAATTCTAAAGAACACAACGTAAGCCAAGTAAATGCATCTTTGTTTTTTATATAGATAAAAGGTAACAAAAAGCAACACTTTGTCTCCAAGTTTTTAGTTTCTGAGGGCTCTTGGGTTCACTTCTTGGCTCTCTTTACTAGGCTTACATTATTAGTAAAACCAGATTTTCTGTCCAGTGACTATTTTTCTCTGAATGATTTGTAACTCCAGGAATACTATTGGTGCCAGATATCGGGTAACCTAACTGAACTCAGGAATAGATATTTAATTGATGAATTTTTGGGAATCAATGACACTAAGGTCTTAGTTTTGGGATTTACACCTTAGTAATGATAAACTAATAGGGAAAAGATTTTGACAAGACTTAGAATACTAATAGTAAACATAGGTGTAACTTTTTACGCTGAAGTGGGGAAAAGGAGATAATATAAATAAAGTTATTAAATTGCTAAACCGCAGGCTTTAGTTGATTGATATAAATTTGCGTTCTATTTACCTTCAGTGGGGTGGAGAGAAATAGATCATACTTCCTATAACAACTTCATTTGGTAATGATTACCAAAACTGATTATTGTAACATTTCTGTAAGAAATTAATCCCAATAAAGGTTACTCAATAAGTTTTTTGTAGATTGGAATTTATATAATGACCTTATCATTCAAAGCCTCTATAGAATTATTAGTTAAATAAAATAAGAAGATTTATTCACATGGCTGTTCAGAAAATATTATAACAGAGGTGAAAAATAATTTAATAAAACTGCTAATTCCTCGCCATGTTGTTATCCATGGTGACGGTGCATGTCTGTACTCCTCTCTATCTAAATTGATGCTTAGTAACATTTCATTTTTTATAAAAAGTATCTGATTTTGCATGTTATGTGTACAGCAACTGGAAGAGTTTAACCCATTATTTCAGATATAGTCTAAGGCACCCTAAACCTTTAAAATCAGTACCTCATTACTATTATCTAACCCTATCACCTATGCTATCACCTGTTAGCTTTTGACAGCGGGAGATATTTTCCTTTGTGAGTATCAGGTACTCATAGATAGTTCTATTTTTCCAGCTTTAGGAAATTACTGGAGGGAATAAAAATAATAAGGCTTGTTCATGAACTATAAGAAGGGATTTTTAAGGTTCTCATCTTATTAGCTGATACAATAATGTTAAATGTTTTATATCAAATAACATCTATAATTGCATAATGTTATGTGAACAATTACCTTCAAATTACCCCCAGTTGTAATCAAATTTACTAAAGACCTTCATAGTTCAAAATAATATGTTGTTGATCCTACTAAACCAGTTTAAAGGAAAAAAAAGAAATAGATTATTTGTTATAACTTGGAGCTGGTAGCGACTCAATTGAGCACCAATTGATAAAGTTCAGGAAATGGTTTCTCTTTCTGAATAATTCACACTTCAGCTCCCTTGTTCAACTGAACAAGTTCTTTTATGTGCGCTGTTCAACTTGCTGATAATATTTATAAATGGGCAGTACTAGTATGAAGACTACTACTCATGTTGAGCTCTTTTCAGCCAGGATATCTATCAGGTCCAACGCCAACCTTGTGCTTATCCTAATCTTGAATGGTATTCTGGAAATGTACGGACTTCTTCCCTATTTCTTATGGTAGAACTTAACCTAGGGTAGAATTTAGAAATTCTTCTTCCTTCTCATCACACAAAGTCTGCAGAGATCAACAATAATATAGACAAAGGATCTTCTTGTTCTTCAAACTCTAATCACAAGAGCAAACAGTCTAGATTATAAAACTCTATTAATAATTATTTTATATGAATTTGATCTGATTCGATCTCCTTCATTATAAATAACCCAGGGAGTTTGTAGGGAATTCAGCGCACAACTCTTCAGCTGGCGCCCCAATGGGAACAGCAGCTGTTGCTGATAAATTATCCCTTCAGGATCGCACAAAATGATGATTATCCTCATTAAATTAATCAGGTTCTCTCCCCTACTTGACCACAACCTCTTCTGAGTTAAAATGAAGATTGTGTTCCAACGTCTACACTCAACTCCCAACAAATTACCCTTATTTTAGTAACAATCTGCTTAGGTAATGAGACATTTACCCCTAAACAGCAGATTGAAATACAGAAAAAGTTATCTCAAAAATTGCTTTATTACAGGCGCCATTACTTACCAGTAACCTATAAACCTCTTATTTAATAGGCAACTAAACCCAATTGACTCCTACAAGTCAAGTAAGTTTCTAATAATAAAATAAACACCCTAACCACTTAGTTATGTTTAGGATCATCCCTGCTGAAACACTCATCCTATGGCAGATAATAATCTGGTGGATCAATAAATATTCACTGAGAATAGTTTTCTGAATAATAGTTATTGTATATGCATTTGATAACTCCAACATCCACTAGTGAGATGAATCCCCTAGTGGACCAGCAGATTAATTACAATCAATAAAGATGGGTAAGGTGGGCAAAATCACAACACATTCACATGCCTGACCAGATTATTTAATGATAAAGATTTTATGAGGGCATACAATGCTTTAATTCAGACTGAGTCCATCAGTATAGTTTGAACATGGAGTGCTCTTGGTCCATCTCCAACTTTTTCTCAATGCAGCTTGGTTTAGTCCTTCTTCTTTGCACATTTCCACTTCATATTCTCCTCACTGCCACCTCCACAGAGCGCGGTTCCCATGACTAAATGCTGTGCCAGCCTAGTTCAGGTGTTCTTGCTGATAAAAAGGTCTGGAAAGCCTATTTTCCCCCAGGTAAGGGTTATATGACACCTCGTTGTTTAAAATCTCCTCAGGCAGCTTTATCAATTCCTTGTTCCATGTATTCCCCTAGGCTAGGCTTCATTTCTTTAGGGACTACTCCCAGCAACTCCAGTTTAGCTCATCCTGATTCTACTGATCTGTTTTGCTTCTTTCAGCGCCTTGGGACAAATCGCAGTAGATCCAGTTTCAACCCAAGTTGGTCCTAACAATAACATGAAGTAACATCACCAGATGCTTTTTGAAGATGACAAAAATTTTATTTTATTTTATTAGTATCCTGTATTTATATATATATATATATCTTTATTATTTTAATCTTATATTATTTTTTCTTATGCTATTTTTTGCAATGGGACTCAACCATAAAGTAGGTTCAGAGGTCCATCTTTTAGTTTCTTTTAATCTGTTCAGAAAATTAATTTTTTGAATTTAACCAGCTTGTGGTTCAGAGGGCTATTTATAAAAAACCCACCTCTTATGGTTCAGCGGTCTCCACCTGGGACTTGAAAAACACTAGGACTTGACCTATTTTTCTAGGTTCATTGGGTTTTTGGGAACATTGCACTTATTTCTTCCCTAGACCCAATGCCTGAAAATATTTTGTATGGAATTAGTTCACTAAATGACCATCCACATGGTTCTTAATCATGTAGGCATCAGTCACCACTTGGCAATAACTTCAAACAGATTTGACCATTAATTATCCAGCTTATTTCTTCATCAAAACCATGGGTGTTTCAATATGCTACCCTATCCCCCACATGGTATTTCTGTATCGCTGGCAAGTTCTTGTCATCCTTTGACTTCACTTTGATTCTTTTTAAGGTAGTATCAAACGCCTTTAATTGCAGTTTGATCATAATAAAGGCCAGTCAGTTCAGGTATTGATTGGTATTCATCTCTGCTGCTGGCTCTATGACAGAATACAAAATTGTTGTTAAAGCAGCCCTTCATCCATAAATTAATTCAAATGGCGTTTTTACCTGTCACTTTATGATGACTTATGTTGTAAGCAAAGGTAGCCAAGCTTAGGTAAGTTCCTCAAGCGGAAGTTTTCCTGTGACCAATTTTCTTAGTGTTGCGGCTAGCATTCCTTTAACTTGTTCCACCAATACTTTTGTTTCTGGTCTATATGGAACTGATACTACTCCTCTGATCCCCATCAATTCTTTAAGCCCCAGGATTTCATAGGAGGTAAAATTGGTTACATTGTTTCTCAAGATAATTTTAGAGCATCTGTTCCAGTAATTACTTGAAACTAAATGAACTTTGCTGTGCTCAAAGCATCCATTTTACTTAAGGCTTTGGTTTCAACCCATCTAGTTAAATTCTCTATAGCCACTATGCTGTATATTGCGCCTTTTGTACTAATACTCAGGATTCTCATCACGTCTATCAACACAGTGTGCCACGCGAATCCAGGGCGTACTAGCTTTTATCCTGTTATATTCTTATGAGGTTTGTAAATTTGCCATTCCACACAACAGGTCATGAGTCAGCAACATCATAGTTGATCAATTTTCGTAGTACTGGCGATAAGGTCCATGGTTTTCCTCAGGCCACAATGGCTGACAACTTTATGTGTCGCTTGGATTTTTCCACTTGCTATGATGGCTTTGGGAATAAAAATTGTTTTATGTCAAACGTTTTGATTGATTGTCCATTAATTATCTCAGCGTTATTCATCACTTCTTTAACGCACCTTGAATTTCTTGGGGTTCATCCCTAACATTGCTTTTGATCATCCTTTAAAATAGTTCGCCACTTGAAGATAGATAAAATGGACTGCAGGCAATATTGATAAACTGTCAGAGTTTTGATGCGCTTTTCTGGCCTGGTGTTATATCTCAAAATTGTAGGATTTTAATTTAAAGCCCAATGGGCCAGTAGCCCCTCTGGTTCCTTCAAGATATGGATCCAGCATAAAGATGAGTGGTCAGTCACCACTTTGATTGCATTTCATGGATGTACATTTGGAATTGATTGCATGCATATATTACCACAAGGCATTCATGCTCCATCACAGTATAATTTCTTTCCACTAGCGTTAGCGTTCTACTCACATGAACCACCGAATGTTCTTCCCCATCTTCATCCACTTGACTCAAATTTCTATAACCATCAACGAGACATTAGTTTTGATAATTAATTTTCAATCAAAATTTGAGTAATTTAAGACAGGACTGATCATCAAATATTAGCGTAATTCATTAAACAACTCTTAAAATCTTTGTTCCAAAAAATCCTTTTTTCAGATCCTTTAATAAGTGGAGTTTAAGATCCACGAATTTTTGCAATATTTTATTAATCAGCGATAGTAGCCAACTATCTGAAGAAATACTTGGATATCCCAAGCGCTGTTTGGGATCAACATCCATTTGCTTGCTGTAATCTTCTGCTGCTGGGGTTGCAGCTCTCTGGAGTGATAATAAACTCCAAGTAATCAAGCTCCTTCACAAAGAAATGTCATTTTTTGGCTTGTTTTTCGAGTTTGCCATCACCAAGCACTTAAACACTTCTTAAGTGCTCCAAATGTTCCATGAAGTTCCTATTGAATAGATTTATATCGTCCAAATATACTAAGACAAAGGATAGCTTCAGATTACTAAGGATAGATTTTATTGCTTTCTGGAAGGTGACCGGCGCGTTACACAATACCTGTGGCATTCATGTTAGCTGTTAAAACCCACGTGCAGTAACGATTGCACAAAATGTCCTGATCTTCCTTTGGAAAATCAATTTGCCAATATTCTGAAATCAAGTCCATTAATGAAAAGTATTTGTCATTCCCTAGGCAATCAAGCGCGTCATTGACCCTCTCAGTGAATAAGAATCCTTCTTAGTGATTTTGCTAACTGGCAAAAATCAATCACTACTTAATCCGTCCTTCTTTTTTACTATGAGGATCAGACTCGCACATGGACTTTATGATGGAATGAGGAGCCCATGCCTAGCTATCTTGCCAATTTCTTTGCTGACCACAGCTTCAGAAGCTCTAGACCTTTTAACAGGTTTCATGCTTATTGGCGAAGAATCCCCCATGTTGACCTTGTGGATCATGTTCTTTGCATATCCCAAGTCATGGTCATCTTGGAAAAATATCTTCCAATAATTCTCAAACAGTCAGAGCACATCATTTTGCTGCTGGTTGGATAATTCAGCCAGCTGCTCTCAATATACTAAAGCGTTGAAACTTTTAGCAGTTTCCGCCAGTAATCCCATTTTGGTTAGCATTCCAAAATCATTAAATTTTCTGATCTCTGCTGTCAGGATAGAATGTAGAAATGTGATGCCTTGATTTTTTGCTAAGTTCATCATTTTATTTAACAGACTATCTAGTAGCACTTTTTTCTCTGAGTCCTGGCATGTTTATCCCTGGTGCTACCCATGGTTTGATCCTTGACTTCCTCCACAGGCCAACTAAATTCTACATATAGTTGCTCCAGAATTTTGAGTGTTGCCCTGTGTTAACTATTATTTGTATCACATGCAGCATAGTATTTGTTGTTCTTGTTTTCAGTTGTCAAGAAATTGATATGACTGAATGTTTGGCTATATATTCTGGCGGATTGTATATTAGAGTTGAGGCGAGCCTCAAGGTTGAGCAGAAATTATATTAATGTGAAGCAAATCTATCTTAGTATAGATAGTCCATTATATTGATGGAATTCTGCCAAAACCTCAAGTTAGATGAAAACTACTAAAATGGAATGAATATGAGGTTACTAAGCAGAAGGGTCTAATTGACCAAAGAATACTGAGATAAGATAAGAGCAGAAGATTGAGAGAGGGAGGTTTTTTAGTAGTCTGCAGAGAGGTTCTGCATTTTTTTATCATAGTAAAAGTGTCAATTGGGGAGATTGCTCCATATCTTATATATATTAGTTTTTATTAAGGATTGGCAATCTGCATATCATCCATTACGTTGGCCAGTGGTAAATACTATGCAACCAGCATGGCAGATTAACCTGTATTGCTGAAAAGTTACAATGGTGCTCATTACATGGGGCCACTGGTCAACTGTAGCACAAACGGCACTAGTGAATCATGGCAAGCCCTCACTCTTTACGCCAAAGTCTAATTGGATTTGAAAATTGGTACGTTGGAGAAACAATGGAGGCATCCAACAAAGAACTAGCACTATTCATGGTGATAGAACCAGGGGATGAAGATACTAAAATAGAATTTCAATTGGTGATTGTCCCTTGTTAGAGTCAGATCAATAGGGCAAGTTACCTAATTTGACCTCTCAGCAAAAGGGGGTATTATGGAATGGCTTCTGCGGGGTCTTCTCCTCTATGAAAATGATGTGGGGGAACATGCGCTGAGTTTACTTTATAACAAATGTGACCAAGAATCTCGTTACATGTTGTATATGTCTTACCTTGACGATACTACCATTGGGCTGTCTTGCCAGCTTAACACTCATGGAGCTGAGGAATACTTGGTTGCATACGTTCAGCCTTCAATCCACCAACTACTGCATACGTTGGCCTGACATAATATTGAGATTGGGTACATCATGAGGTATGTCCTAGTACAACAGAATGACACTCGCCTCTTACTTGACTGCTTTGACTCTTTCTCAGAGATTCAGGGGGCGCTTGTGCACATGGACAGTCATGTGTTGGACGTCTTCCATAGCTTGAATGAATTGTTTTCACATTTGAATCATGAAGTACCCTGAATAATAGGGTAACTGTTAGATTAGCATGGCCTCCTGGTGGAATGGATTTATGATGTCACACCGTTGGGTAGTAAAGCTGAGTGGTTTATGGTGAGCCTGGCATAATGGGCCGAGGAGTTGAAGAAGAGGTGGCTCAGATTATGGACTGGGTTACCCTGATAGAACGACAGATGAAAGATCACGCTGACTCCATGGTCATCGAATTTAGTCAACTTTGTGCTGAGTGGAGTAACCAGTTGAAAGCCAACCATATGACCAGCTCTTTTTTGGCATCTTCGGAGTACAAACAGTTGCTATGTCATATTATTCAGTTGGAAAGTGCCAGTCAGGCAGCTCAGAGCTTAGCCATTACCCTTCCATTCATTGAGACGGTGGAGTATGCTGATATATGTGTGTGCTTGAATACACTTCGACAGGCCAATGAGGAGATAGTGCAGGATTGAGCCGCTCTTGTTAATCAAGTGGACAAAGCAAACTGAAGCATGTGGCATTGGATAGCAGAGCGTGAGAATGTAGGGCACTGGATTTCCTCTCATGGCTTCAGGCCATGGATTATAAACTTGACTCAAAGTAGGAATTCCACCGTGAATTGCGAAATGAGTACAAAGCACTTCAACAGGGGTGCAAGATGGCCAGTATTGGTGCTATTTGGTCAAAGCTGAGCGAATAATTGACAAACATTTGCTGAACAGCCTGGTAAGGGGGAAAGGGTTCAGTCAGCATTAAGTCTGGAGAGGAATGCTACAGATTGGCCAGTGATTACCCCTGGGGATTACAGAAGTTCCTCCCCGCAATCCAACTTCTTCCCAGTCCACGTTGGCAGATTTGCATCCCTCCACGTGACCCTATTCTAGTTCACAAGGGTATGTTCACCTTGGTCGTTCTGAACCTATTACGGCCATTCCTTGCGCCTAAAGCACAGAGCAATGTTATTTTGTTTGGATTGAGAATTTAACACCTTTTAGTTGTGATGAGAACATGCATGGGTATTTTAAATGGTTCAAATTCACTATAATGGGGCATCAGATTGACAGAAAGTGAATCTGTTGCTATCCGCTCTCGATGTTGAGAGTGGCTACCAGGTCACCTGTTACCTCCAAAGTAGTTCTGTATCATATTAAGAGGTGAAGGAGACTGTGCTCTGTCTGTTTGGGGGCGCAGCAAAGATGGCGCAGCTCAAGGCTGACTTTCTGACCATACAGTTTCACAATAATGAGTCCCTGGTGGAGTTCTCAGAGTGATTCATGAATGAAGCTCATGTGTTAGTGGGAGCCGATACATTAACCAACAAGGATATAGGCATAACCATGACGGCGGCAATCAAACCATATTGTGAACTGCATAATGCTATGACTCACATACTGAACAAAGATACGGGGCTTCTTCAAATTGTTAACTCTTTACGCCATCTCTCTGCCACGGTCAGTGCTCCCAATGTGGAGCGGAAGGCTCCTGCTTCTCCCACCGCATACACATTGAGAAATAGACAGCAATGACCCAGTTATAATTTGTTTGGTGATATTTGTTCACCCAATATGTCAGAAGACCCTTACACCCTCCTTACGCTCAGTTGCCCCATTCCCAACCTAACTTTAATGCTTCAGTTAACTTTTTACCTGGCCCTTCAGGTGCAAACTATAGATGGGAGCCAACTATTAATGCTTGTTTATTGTGTGGACAAAAAGGCCATTATGCGGATAACTTTCTAGGCAACCAGCACATCCATGCAGTGCCATCTGTTTTGATTGAGCAGGGAAAAGCTTGGGAGGAGTAGAGATGAGATGCTCTACCTCCTCTAATTCAAATTTAATTGACATTAATGATTCCCATGATTCTCTTTATGTCGGCCCAGTACCCAAACCAAAAACTTATTATATCTACAACTTCCAGACGATACCTCAGACCCCATTCAAGAGAGCAACTATCACCCTTCAGGCTACGAGTTCCACTGAAATGTTAAAAAGCTGTATGCTTGGCAAATCCTTGAACAAAACAGAACAAGTGATGTTGGACCCTCAAAGGATGCCACCTCCCTAATAGGAGTTAAAGTAGCCATTCCGGTAGAAAAGGGCGCCTAGGAGTATCCTCATGTCAGTATGGGTATAGCCAGTTTCCTTGGTAACAAAAAGCCCTTGGACGTTCACTAAACACCAATGGTTCTTTTATTTGGAGTATACCTACTGTGAATTTTTTGTTAAGAACACAAAATTATGAGCTATTATATATACTGGTGCCCCAGTTAATATAATCTTCACTAAGCTCGTGGCTAAGCTTCTGTTGAAGCCTGATGTGATTCACAGAGTAGTGTATGGGACTACTAAGGCACAGAGCTCTGTGTCTGAATGAGCTTACAGCGCGTTACCTCTGAGATTTGGGTCAGTTAGGACTTCCACTCTAGCAGTGTTTCTGTCAAATAATAACTACAACATGTGATCAGTGCTGTGTTCATGCGACGATTTGGAGCTACATTGATATGGCAGAAGAAGCCAATAGTATTTTATGACAACCGATCCACATCATACTTTACCTCTAGTGGAGTCCCAAAGGACCCAATCCGCTCCAGCTAGATTAATTTGGAATATAGTGATGGAGTGATTTCTGTCCAGTATTGGCAGATGAAGCGGAGGATTAGAGCCCTCCCCAACCAGATCTATGAGTACAAAGGTGTTCCGCTCTGAGCTGCAAGCACTGTAAGCATACCATCTGGGCATCATGTCATATTAGGGACAGAGCTTGAAATTGACATCCCAGAAGGTTTATATGGGGAGTTTTATGGGGCCCTAACAGCAATACTGGCTCAAACCTCATGTGGCTCCTAAGTTATTGTTACCAGGGCATGGGGAAGTGAAGGTGCTGATAGCAAACCTGCATAAGGAGGCTATGACGGTTTAAAGGCACCAAGTGGTGGCTTATTTACACTTGGACCCTCTTGATAATGTTCACCATATTCACGAGTTCAGATTGTGGGAGTAACTTGGCCTACCAGTAAAATTCCCAATTGACTTAATGGCAGTGATTCCACAGGAAGCTCTAACCAGATTGTTGTAGGAACAGAAAGTTATGGTGATGGCCCTATTTGAAAAATACCGAGATATTTTTGCTTTCAATGACCACATTTTGAGATGCACACAAGAAGTGGTACATTGGGTAGATATCTGGAGATCCCCCTCCCAACTTTTCACAGCCTATTCGGCACTCAAAAGAGATGGAAGAGGTTGTCTCCAATGAGGTAGACAAATTGATTGAGCAAGCAATGTTAGAGCCATCCAAGATCCTGTGGGCATCGCTGGTGCTTATTGTTAAGAAAAAAGATGGCACCAACTGGATGGTCATTGATTATCAAAAGCTCTTAGTGTTATAAAGAAAGATTCCTACCCCCTTCCACAGATTGATGACATGTTAGGTCAACTGGGAGGGGCTAAAGATTTATTTTTTTGGCTATGAACTTGTTATTGGGTGTTATAATTTTTGGCGGTACCATTGAGATTTGCCATAAGGGTTGCACAGGGTGAACCCACTGAGCAATGGCAGATGATATATGATTGTCAGTCCTTCAAACAGACTGAATTTATAAGAAAACAGGAGCAATTGACCCAACAACACTTTTATTTATATTTATAAATACAACAACCCTTCGTTGTTCCGCTCTCTCTACTACTAACTAACTACTCCTTTCAATCTCCCATCTTACTTATATACCAATGACTTTGGATGATACCGCTCTCATAGCATAGGATAATCTATTCTACCGATTCTCCTTGGTTTCATCTTGTTACTCTTCAGCTCTCTATCACCCTAATTCGAGGTGATCTAATCTGTATTCATCAAATGGCAACATCGCCTTATTGCCTTATTTGGAGGCAATCCAATAAAAACCCGTTATAACACAATTTCGCCTCACCTAAAGGCACTAAAATAATTGTAACTACTTATATGGTCGGCAGATTCTTCCCAATCCTTCATAGCTATTTCAGGCTTATCGTCCAGTCATATCAGAATCATGACATTGAAGTAAAGCATATTGAGTTGCCAGTGGCAGAACGCATGAAATATGCAATAATCACTTTGAAGATATTATTTCAACCTATACATATGCCACAGGGATTGTGCAACGCTTCAGCTATATTCAGCATGCTATGGATATGACCTTAGGTGATTTGAAGCTGTCCTGCATTTAAGTTTAACTTGATGATATCAATATGTTCTCACAAACGTTCACTAAGCATCTTGGCCACTTGGAACAAATGTTCCGCTAACTCACTGATGTTAATATCAAGATCATGCCTCAGATGTGTCATTTTTTCAAAGAGCAATTGGAATATTTTGGATTCGCGGTGGACTCAAAAGGGCTTAAACTGCAGCTGGCAAATGTGGAAACTATATGTAATATGACCAGCCAGGCAATAAATGAGCTATTCAAGTATTTTTAGGGATTTTTGGTTACTACTGGAGGTTCATTCCTATCTTCAGTTGTATTGTGGCACCGCTCTTTAAATTATTGAAGAAAAATGCCAATTTTGACTGGACAGAACGATGCCAAAACGCTTTTGATGTCTTATAAACTTAATTGGAAAGCGCGCCCATTTTGAAATATCCCAATTTTGAAAAAGAAATCATAGTGCAAACAGATGCATCAATTTCAGCCTTAGGGGGAGTATTATCTCAGATATGTGGTGGCGGCATAGAGCGCCCTGTTGCGTTTTGAAGCAAAAACTAAACCTTCATGAATGGAATTACAACGTGACTGAGTGGGAGTGCTTAGCTGTGATATATGCATATAAACAGTTCTGGGTATACCTCCACGGGATATTATTCAAAGTGGTAACGGATCATGCATCCTTGCATAGGCTGCAAAATCTTCATGAACCTAAAGGGTGGCTTGCGTGATGGGAATTTAAGCTCCAAGAATATTATTCCAAGATTGTACACCGGCCAGGAGCAAAACATCTAAATGAAGATTGTCTTTCACGGCTACTAATGGTTGAAGTTATGGCAGATTTGGCCATCATTATGTATGAGAAGATGGTGGTGGGCAAATATCACAATGAGCTGCTGCAAGTGATAAAAGTGCTATATGGGATTAAAAAGGATACTTTATATGCAATGGGGAACTATATAAGCGGATTGGGAAAAGATGCTGAGTTTCCCTAAACCCTCTGCTAGGCCAGCGATTATCTTAGTTGCACGTTGGGCGGTAGGGTATGGTGGGTTGCAGAAAACGTTGGAGTTCTTGCAACCCCACTACTACTGGGAGAGCATGCATTATGACATGCTGGAGACAGTTAGCTGTTGCTATCAGTTCCAAGTGGAGAAACATTACCACAAGAAGACCACATACCATCTAGTTAAGCCCTGGTTTGCATTGCATACCATTTCTCATGATGCAATGGGACCTTTTCCAACTGGCATAAACCGATCTAAGTACATAATGTAGCAATTGATCATTTGATAAGATGGGTGGAAGCCAGGGCGATTAATTATTTGGGGGCGGTCACCACCACCAAGTTTATTATGGAATGTGTCATACAGTAACTTGGCTGTTTGAAGTTCATCCTAATAGACAATGGGACCACTTTCACTTTACATATCATGCCCAAGTTGAACGAACTGATGGCAATCCGCTGGGTCTTGACTGCACCCTATAATCCTGAATCTAATGGAATGGTGTAAAAGGTCAACAGAATATCGGTAAACATACTCCACAAGCTTTTGTAATATTGATTCTCTGAATGGAGTACCCTCCTACCCACATCTGTCTTTGTATATAATATCAGCTACCACTCTTCCACTGGCAAGAGTCCTTTCCAACTGCTCTATGGTAGGTATCCAGCTTTACTTGCCCTGCTTTACTCGTGTTTGTAGGATACTGGTGGCATGGAACTGCAGCGTTATTTGACCAATCTAATATAGACATTGATCAAACTACAAATGGAAGCATATTTGACCATCTTGGATAAGAAGATTCATGATCAGGCAGCTGAACAGAGTAGAAGTAGCGAAGTCCTGCAGTTTGCTGTAGGAGATCATGTCTTGTTCCATGACCAAAATGGATTTGGACAGTAGAACAAGCTCACTAACTTTTGGACTTGCCATTTTGGAATAATTGAGAAGACTAGTATTGATGCCTACATCATTAAGGAACCTGCGGGTGGTCAGATTATCAACAAAGTTGCATGAAGTTCCTTTGAGCATATAAGCGATAGGAGCTTATCATCCAGTCAAAGGGGGGGGGGGGGTAATGTCAAGAAAATGATATGACTGGATGATAAGCCATATATTCCAGCAGATCATAAAATAGAGGCAAGGCGAGCCTCAAGATTGAGTGGAAATTATACTAATGTGAATTGAATCAATCATAGTATAGATAGTTTGGAGAATCAAGGATTTTCACTAAAACCTTGAGATAGATGAAAACCCCTAATATAGAACGAATAGAATATTACAAAGCAGAAGGGTGGAATTGATCAAGAACACCTAGATAAGAGTTGAGCGAAGAATTAGAGAGGAAGGTTTTTTAGTAGTCTGCAGAGAGGTTCTGCGTTTTTATATTATAATAAAAGTGTCAATCATGTGATTGCTTATTATCTTATAAATATATTGATTTTTATTAAGGATTGGCGATCTGAATATCATCCATTCCATTGCTCAGTGGTAAATATCCTGTGCAACCAGCTTGACAGATTTAACCGTATTGCCAAAAGTTTACAAAAGGTATCCCATGATTTTTCAGGATATTTTTCAGAATTTCTCTCAGTTTTTGCCCAACCAACTTTCACTGGATGAAAATGATGCTGTCATTGTAAATTAAGTTTTTAAAACAGTTCTTCTAAGTCATGGCGGTTCTCCTTTCTGCTGATATACCAAGGGTAGGGTCTTCCCAAAATGTTCATGGTATTCTCCTCTGTCTGAAACTTAAGCAGGTGAATTTACCCCATAATATCATATTTAGGGGTGTCAGTCAGGCATGATTGACAATTACGCCTAATTTGAAGTTATTATTGTCATAATTTCTTATTAATGCTCCCATTTGGGTAGGCTGGGATTTTTTTTTTAATTTTCAAGGATAATACCTGATTATTTTTAATTTTAATTAAAGATTAAAACTGGTGGCTAAAGCTGAGAATATCAATCAACTACTAATGAATCAAATTTTGGCGAAAACCTAAGTTTGATGCCAGAATAAAATCATCTGGTCATGTAGGGATCTTCTGGTGAAAAGCTGAAGTCTCTGATTTATGAGAGAGCAATAATGTTTTTTTCAACTATTATTATGAGTACTGTCAACTAATACCAAGGATATTTGATTTATAATGGTAAATTAATTTTTATACATGGCTGACCAGCGATTCATGCTAAGGATGAGACAATTTAACATTTGGTGTTCAGGAAGGACAGATTAGGAGGGAACCTGTTCCATAGAAGGATAACAATTGGATGAGGACCTGGCTTGGATTGCCAAAGGGCTTTCAATAGGCGCAGTAGCCTAGTATAAAGAGTTGTCATTACCTCCTAAATAAAAATCACTCTTTCTCCCAGCTTATTATTTATCTAAAGTAGTGATTGCATCTGCTTGGTGATATAAGATGAGACAGGAGAAACCCAAAGTAGGAGCGGGGTGATGAGCCTGGAGTAAAAAAGTTGCCAGCTCACATACCTCAGCCCTACAAGGAGCCCAACGTGGGCATGGCCAATCGGCCACCAACAATGATAGGCTGATGGCCATCAGCCATAAGGGTGGTGTATTATGGAATCACGACCCCAAAATGGGGATGGATTTGCCATTGCACACCCAAGAAGGGCTGAGGTCAAGGGGAAGTTGTTGGTTTGCTGAGTTGGTGGGTTGACGTGGACTTATTTGTGGTTGGTACGCCTATGAAGGCGAAAAAGCAAGGGTCAAACAGTTCTCATACTGTTTGGCCTAGCATAACTGATGGAGTCCTGATGTAGTGGATTGCAAAAATTGCAACATTGGTGCTCGCTACAAGGGGGATCTGCTGGTGATCTGCTTGATTTTTTGATGATATAGATTAGGAGGTGGCAAGAAACACTGGTTTGAACCTGAAGCTTCTTGTAGGAGTGGAACTAGGTGAAACTTGGCAACCACAAAAGTGGGTTGCGCTGGAGAAATATCTTTGGTTAAGTGGGGGAAATGTCAGAAAATAACCAGATAAATTCCTCCCATAATAACAGAAAATGGGGTTTCATTTAGTCGAGTGTGTTGCCAATTAATCACATAGTTTGATGTTATAATTGATGTATTTATTGACAACTGTGCTCCCCTGTTGGGTAGGTTGAGATTTGTCAAAGTATTATGATAATCCCCAATAAATTTAATATTATTTGAAGATCAACACCGGTGACTAAAAACAAGGTTGTCAATCAATTCATAATCAATTAGATTTTTAAAAAATGCAAAGTTTGACGCCAGATTCCAATAATCTGGGCATGTAAGGATTTTCTTGTGGAAAGCTGAGGTTTCTGATATGTGAGCGAGCTTTGATGATTTTGCTGACTATGATTCTTAGCACCAGCAACTAATTCTGAAAATATTCAATTTATAACAATAATAATAGTTTATATATGACTGGCCAGAGACTCGTGCAAATGATGAGTCAAATTAACACTCAGTGTTCAGGAAGAATAATCAGGAGGGAACCAGTTATTTAGAAGGATAACGATTGGATGAAGACCTGGCTTGGATTGCCGATGGTCTTTGAATAGGCACATTAGCCTAGTTATAATAGTTGTCAATCCTTCCTAAATAAAGATCTCATTTTCGCCCATCTTACTATTTATTCAAAGTAGTGATTTCAGCTGCTGGGTGATATAAGATGGCACGGAGATCCCCAAAGTAGGTGCAGGGTGACGCTCCTGGAGTAGCCAACGCTTCCAGCTCCTATACCTCATCCCTACAGGGAACCCAATGAGAACCTGGCCAACCAGCCACCAACAATGATGGCTGATGGACATCAGCCATAAGGGTGGTGTAGCATGGAACCATGGCCCCAAGATGGGGATGGACTTGCCAGTGCAGATCCAAGAAGGGCTGAGCTATGGCAAAGTTGGTATGCTGAGTTGGTGGGTTGGACATGGACTTGTATGAGGTTGTTACACCTATGAAGGCGAAACATCAAGGGTCAAGCAGTCTGTCAAAATCCAATATGACTGGATGATAAGCTATAGTTCCAGTGGATTATAATTTAAATTTGAGGCAAGACTTGATATTGAAAATAGATTATGTCAATGTGAAGTGAATTGATTGAAATACTATGGTTCCTCAAATTGAGGGAATTCCACCAAAGCCTCAATGATAGAATGAAACACTAAATTGATAGAAAATAGAGATTTACTAAGAGGAACGTATTGAATCCACTGAGGAATACCAAGGTTAATAGTTGAGCGTGAGAGTGAGAAGGGAGTGGTTTTTACAAAGAAAGAGAGTAGTAGGAAGAGTAATGTAAGTAGCCGTTAAGTTGATTATTAAATAAAGTGATATTGTCCTGGCAATAGCTCCTTATAAAGTTTTTATTATTTTTAATTAATGATGGCCACAATCCGCATATTGATCATCTATTTTCAGTGAGTTTTACCCTGTGCATCTTGTTTGGTGGAACCAGTCAAATCTGCCAAAATATAACAGTGGTGCTCACTACAAGGAGCCCTTTGATCAAATTATTATTAAAAGTTTATATCTGCCAAAGCCATGCTGCAACTGGCTCATTCTGATGAGGTACTGTCATGGTTAGATGACATGATAGTAGGCATTGATGCTAGGAACAAGGCTGGGCAACAGGAGGCCCAGAAAA
This sequence comes from Massospora cicadina, assembly GCA_022478985.1. Lineage (NCBI taxonomy): Eukaryota > Fungi > Entomophthoromycota > Entomophthoromycetes > Entomophthorales > Entomophthoraceae > Massospora > Massospora cicadina. The sequence goes on along the minus strand of JAKSZP010012147.1, from coordinate 53,857 downwards.
TGAAGCTTCAGGCTCTGCATGACTTGAAGCACACCTTAGATCGATGCTGGGTGCAAGCCAAGCAAGCCCAGGTTGATACAAGGGCGTGCAAAACGCCCAGCCTCCTATTTCAGCTCAGGCTTTAAAACGAACAGTTTACGTTTTGAATGAAGATGGTTCAATTAGCTTGGTTGGAGAACAAGGGTTCGAGTCCCACTCCAGCTATGAGATTTTGATTTCTGGTAAAACAAGGCTTCAATCGATTACTTGAGTGAAGGCCCTTTCAGTGTATTTTACCAAAATGGACAGAAGTGTCTGTTTATTGGAACGTTAAGGCTTGGGCGCATGGCCGCAGAACCCTAATTTCCTGATTTATTTTAAATATGTTTTTGTGATCAACACTCCTTGTTGATTGACTTGCTTAATAAAAAACACCCCATTATTTTATGTTTTCTAATAGTTCCTTGGGCAACCCTGGTGGTGGACCTCTTTGGGGAGGTCTTCAACCATGTAGGCCACTACCTTATCTCGCAATTTACCAAGATCCCAGGGGCACCTGTGGGCCGCCCAGGTCCCCTCAAGATTGAGGCACCCAAAGGCCCCTTGACGTCAAGCCGCACTTGATTATGGACGCCCCTCTGGGGTCCACTCAAGCGGTGTTGGTTCTTACTTACCTGGTATTTTATGTTGCTGTTTATATACTTGCCTGGGGTACCTTTTGTACTGGCACTGCTCAAGGTGCTTGTATTCCCATTCTTTTAACAGCTAGTTCCCTAGCAATGTGGGTTTGCATCCCACATCACCTTGCTGGGAACGAGAGAGTTACAGATACTCTATTGACATTAGTTGATCAACCTTTTTGTTATACATGCATAAGAATTATCCGTGTGGGACTTTTGTTATTAGTAAATTGGGTGCGCTGGCCATTTGTCACTGCTACGATGGTGCTCACCACAGTTTTCTCATTTGGTTTTGTACTAGTGCATCTCAGCGTTATTCTTGCAACTACCAACTGGGAAATACCCACCCTTCCTGCTCATACTTGGTGGTCTCAGACTTTTCGCAATCCTAAGATTGTGATTCCCCATTTTTCTCCCAAGATTTACTCAGAAATTCACCAGGCCTTAGCTTCCCTGGACCGAAAACCCTCATTAGACAAGAACAATTCATCTGGTTCCCATCCGCTTTTGCAAGGAGTGGATCTATTGTCCCAGTTGTCTCCCAAGGCGGGGACTGGGTCTTTGCGGTACTCCGCACCCAGCCACTCTTGTGGAATTCAATAGGAGGTTTGGAACAGCTCTTGGAGAAGAATCGACCTGATGAAGCCTCCTTCCATTCCTTCTTTGAGTTTTTTTCTCTGCGTCAAGCGGGTCATCTGCTGAAGGTTTACCAAAGTGAATTCTGTGAAAAAGCTCAGGCGTTGCCCTTAACCGATGAGGTTAAAATGTCATTTCTCTGTTTGACCTTGGATATATCAATACATAACTCCCCAATTTGGCAGTTGCCTCCTTCCAAATTCGATTATCTTGTCAAAATCCTTTAGGGTGGTTTCTCCACCCCAATCTGGAAGGGGCCAGGTAATTTGGCCATCATTGGATCAAATCCTATAAATATGGGTGCCAAAAAGTCACGCGCCTTTGGAAATGAGGGAATCTTATCCTTTAAATCCTTCAATGACTTCCAAATTTGGAATTGCAGGGGTCTAGCCCCAAGAATGATGTAACAGTTTCAGTCAATTCTGCTGCAATGATATCACCCATGGTCATCCTTATAAATATGGGTGCCAAAAAGTCACGCGCGCCTTTGGAAATGAGGGAATCTTATCCTTCAAATCCTTCAATGACTTCCAAATTTGGAATTGCACAGGGGTCTAGCCCCAAGAATGAGGTAACAGTTTCAGTCGATTCTGCCACGATGATGTCACCCATGGTCATCCCTATAAATACCGCCTCCTCAACTAGTGAGTTTTCCTTGAATCATGAGATGTTTCCCACTGATTTCCTCCCCATCTTGGCATAGATTGGGAACATCCTAGGGTCCAAACCCATAATTAAAAAAAAGGATTCTGGTATTGTTTTTTCTCCCTGACACGTTTTGGAGGAGCACGCTGAGGCATCTGCTCTGGGCTTGGGGGTGATGGCCCTGGATAACGATGCACACTAAACCCTCGAAACAAATGAGGGTTCATTTGAATGTAAAAACGCGTTTTATAATGAAGGAAATTTATTTCAAAATGAGCCGTTTATTTGCTCATATGGTTTAGAGGAGGACTCAATTTCAGTTTATCAGATTACTCCTGAGAACCCTCGCTTGACCCCTACCATGATTAGGGGTTCCCAGGAAGTAGAGAAGGAGCTGCGCCACAAATATAAAGATGCCTATGCACCTGCGGAAGGTGGGGTGGGATATGTGGCCTCAGTAGTAAGAGTGGCCCACTATCCTTCCCCCTTCTATGATTCTAAAACATACCCTGATGGCTTGTTGAAACCGGAGGAAGAATAATTTGGTGAGTTGATGGCGTTTTCTGCACTAGATAAATCCCATTCTGGATATTTCTTGTTGACTGCTACCCTTACATCCTCTTTTGGAAAATTCAGCACAACGATTTTGGTGGATACTGGTGCTTCAAATAATTTTATCAATCAAAATCTTGCTGACTACCTTGAGTTGAGTTACTCACCAGGTGGTATGGTTAGGGGTGGGGCATCTCAAGGTATTCCCACACTGAATATCATGGAGCCAGTCAATTTCCATATTGGTTCTTATATATTGTCTGACCAGTTTCAAGCTATCAAAAACCTCTTGTTTCCCATCATTTTGGGGGTTGAGTGGTGGCGAAAGTTTGATGTCAGAACAAATTTAAAAGAAAACACTCTAACCTTGTTTTTAACTAATGGTCACCAGTTAATTGTTCCTTTGTCGGAGGATAATGCCTCAGGTAAATTACCCATTGGTCCAATATTCCCAGTTCATATCTTGCCCCTTTGTTGAAGCCCCCTGTGGAACTTTCCTTACCTTCTTGTTTGAAAGAGTTGGCATCCTCCTTTGATGCAGCTTCAGCTAGTACGCTACCAGAACATTCCGAGTTTTATTGTGAATTTAAACTTGATGTGGATCTGGTGCGTATTTCTTCTCCCATATACCCATTGACTGTCCAGGAGGAGGAGGTTCTATATGTATGGGTGAAGGAGCAGTTGGCAAAAGGTGCCATCTTTCAGCGTACCTCCCCTGTTTGTTCCCCACTGCTTTTTGTTGAGAAGGAAGATGGAACTTTAAGTCCATGTGTCAATTATGGGAACTTAAACAATGTGACTGTACTCGACCTCCATCCCATTCCTTTAGATTCCCAGATTGCGCGTTATGTGGAGAAGGCAAAAGTCTTCTCCAAGCTGGACTGCCTCAATGCGGTCAATCAAATCCGGATAAAGAAGGGCCAGGAGTGGTTAACTGCATTTCGTACCAGAAAAGGAATTTTCCTGTTCCAGGTTATGCCTTTTGGGCTTAAGAATGCCCCTGCCATCTTTCAACGCCGCATTGATGCTGCGTTGGGAGACTTGTTGGGGGTATGTGCGGTTGCCTACATGGATGACATTCTGGTGTTTTCCCCTGATCCCAAGTCACATGCAGTTCACCTTTGACAAGTAGTGGAGAGATTGAGGGCTGCATGCCTTACCCTCAAGATTAGTAAATGCGAATTCTTTAAGTCCCAGGTTACTTTTCTGGGTAACGTCATGTTCGACAAGGGCCATATGATAACTCCAGACAAGGAAAAGGCTATTTGGGAGTGGCCTACCCCCACCTCTGTCAAGGAATTGAGGAGTTTTTTGGGGACATGTACATTTCTCAAGAAGTTCACATCCAGTCTCTCTGAGGTGGCAGCCCCCTTATATAAGGCTAGCGGGGCCAAGATGCTTCAGTGGTCTCCCATTCTGGAGGATGCTTTCCAAGCGGTGAAGTGCACCTTGTTATCCACATCCATCCTTCGCCATGTTGACCCTGCCAAGGAGTTCATTGTGTCCTCAGATGCTTCCAATTTTGCCATTGCTGCGGCCTTGTTACAAGTGGGGGAAGATGGGTTTGAACATCCAGTGGGATATTTTTCTAGGAAAATGTCTCTGCATGAGTTAAACTACGCCGTATATGACAAGGAGTTATTAGCAGTGGTGGAGGCGCTGATTTATTGGCGTCACCACTTACATGGCTCTTCCCAACCATTCTGGGTACGCACTGACCATTGGGCCCTGTTGTATTACCGTGCTCCACATGTTTTAACACCACGTCAGACGCATTGGTATGAAACCCTTGCCTTATTTACATTTTCCTATGAGTTTACCAAGGGCAAGGAGAATATTTGGCGGATGCCTTGAGCCGCAACCCTGCTTTGGCTCCCATCCAAAGGAGGTAGAGATTCACAACACTCAGTTGATGATTCCCCCAGGTATGATTCTGCCTCAAATTCCTAAGTCCACGATACATACGCCAGCGCTCATGCCCTTGGAAAATGCAGCAGAATATAGCATGTTTAGGAAGGTAGTTCTTTTTCAGCCATTATCAGCTGAATATGCTGTTGTTCTCGCTAATAGTGCTCTGAATCAGGAGGACTTATCCAGGGGATATCAAATGAAGGATGAGATGGTGTGGTTTCAGGGACGCCTATGGGTTCCTGCTGGACCACTGCGCCTGGAGATCATCCAGGGCCATCATGATGGAATCACTGTTGGTCATCCAGGAAAAGCAAAAACCTTGGAGTTGATATGACTCACTTACAATTGGAAGGGCTTGCCCGTTCAGGTAGGGCGGTACTGCAAAGAGTGCTTGATCTGCAATCAGATGAAACCCAATCGGCAACCTTTAGCAGGGTTGTTGGTACCAGTCCAAAAGGCTGAAGGACCCTGGACTTCCCTATTGGTGGATTTCATTGTGGAGTTACCCATTTCAGATGGGTATGATGCAATCATGGTGGTGGTGGACCACTTTACAAAGTTCGCTCACTTTATTCCTTGCAAAACAACTATAACTGACGCTGAAATGGCTAGGCTTTTCGTCACCCATGTATTTTCACTTCATGGGGTTCCTCAAGAAATTATTAGTGACTGGGGACCCCAGTTCACCTCCGTCTTTTGGGAAGAGTTGTGTAAGACTCTTCAGATCCTCCCCTGCCGTTCAACAGCATATCACCCCCAATCTGATGGGCAGACTGAGTGAGTGAATCAGTGCTTGGAACAATTTCTGCATTTTTACACCACCGCAGACCATTCAGATTGGGTTCCTCACCTTCCCATGGCTCAGTTTAGTTACAACAACACTTTTCATTCCTCAATTGGTTGTTCACCCTTTTTTGGTAACCACGGTTTTAACCCTGCGTTTAACTTGGAGCCCAGCTGTGGTTCTAAAGTGGAAGCGGTGCAGGACTTTGCCAAGACTCTCAAGAAGGTCCATCAAGGGGTGTCAACAAGTTTGGAGGTGGCTATGCTAGTTTATAAGGAGAATGCCGATGGAAAGCGCCAAGTGGGCCCAGCATACAAGGAAGGGGATCTCGTGATGCTTGATGCTCGCAACATCCCTATCAAGAAACCATGAAAAAGTTGGGTCCAAAGAGGATTGGTCCTTACCAGGTAGTTAGAAAGGTGGGACATGCCTCATACCAGTTGGATCTTCCCTCATCGTTTCAGATCCTCTCCATCTTCCATGAAAGTAAGTTGACCCTGTTTGAAGGCCCTCCTCCTGTGACCCCTGAGTCTTATCTTGTGGATGGGGCTCCGGAATGGGAAGTGGAGGAGATAGTAGCCTCTCGCCAGGTTAAGCAACGCTTTGAGTACTTGGTATCATGGAAAGGGTTTGACGCAGCAGAGAACAGCTGGGTTCTGGTACAGGATTGTGTTCATGCCCAAGACCTGATTGAATCATTTCATAATTGTTTCCCTGAGGCGGCAGGATCTCAGCTAAGGCCAGCCGTTGCTGCTATATAGTTGCCACCAGCACATAAGAACTTCTCCTCAGCGAACGCCCCTGGAGGGGGGGCGGAGCCCAAAAAGGAGGAGAGGGTAATGTCATGGTTAGATGACATGATAGTAGGCATTGATGCTAGGAACAAGGCTGGGCAACAGGAGGCCCAGAAAATGAAGCTTCAGGCTCTGCCTGACTTGAAGCAAACCTTAGATCGACGCTGGGTGCAAGCCAAGCAAGCCCAGGTTGATACTAAGGGCGTGCAAAACGCCCAGCCTCCTATTTCAGCTCAGGCTTTAAAACGATTGATTTACGTTTTGAATGAAGATGGTTCAATTAGCTTGGTTGGAGAACAAGGGTTCGAGTCCCACTCTAGCTATGAGATTTTGATTTCTTGTAAAATAAGGCTTTAATCAATTACTTGAGTGAAGGCCCTTTCAGTGTATTTTACCAAAATGGACGGAAGTGTCTGTTTATTGGAATGTCAAGGCTTGGGCGCATGGCCGCAGAACCCTAATTTCCCTGATTTATTTTAAATATGTTTTTGTGATCAACACTCCTTGTTGATTGACTTGCTTAATAAAAAATCCCCCATTATTTTACGTTTTTTTATATGATTCCTTAGGCAAACCTGGTGATGGACCTCTTTGGGGAGGTCTCCAACCATGTAGGCCACTACCTTATCTCGCAATTTACCAAGATCCCAGGGGCACCTGTGGGCCGCCCAGGTCCCCTCCAGATCGAGGCACCCAAAGCCCCTGACATCAAGCGCACTTGATTATGGACGCCCCTCTGGGGTCCACTCAAGCGGTGTTGTTTCTTACTTACCTGGTATTTTATGTTGCTGTTTATATACTTGCTTGGGGTACCTTTTGTACTGGCACTGCTCGAGGTGCTTGTATTACCATTCTTTTAACAGCTAGTTCCCTAGTAATGTGGGTTTGCATCCCACATCATCTTGCTGGGAACGAGAGAGTTACAGATACTCTTTTGACAGGTACTACCTCAGTTTATTGAGTTATCTCAATATGTGAAACTGGAGCTTGCCTTGGATACACTACTCCAGGCTCAAAAATGCTTTACAAGAGAGCAAAAGTATAACTCAGCACCTCTCCAAGGCCTTTCACCAACCGCACATGGTGGGGACAAACCAACCACTTGCTAACTGCTTGAGTGAAACTACAGAGCAGCTATACTGCACAGAGTTTAGATGGAATTGTTGCGCTGGGGAGGAAGTGGTTCGCGTTGACCAGCTGCCCCCATTTAACCATGACGGAAATATTTAGATTCTTTAAGCAGTTTGAATTTGCAGTGGATGGGGCTTCCAATCAGCGGAAAGCCAAACAATTGTTATCCACTTAGGATGCTGCAAGCGTTGACCAGATTGCATATTACCTTTAAAAATAGTACTGTAACCTACCCAGAGGCGAAGAGACTGTGATTCATCTGTTTAGGGGCAAACGAAAATGGCTCAGCACAAGGCAGAGTTTTTGACAATATTTTTTCAAATTATGAATCCTTTTAATGTTTGCGGAGCGGTTCACAGCTGAGGCTCATGTGTTGATGGGAGCAAATATCTTAACTAATGAGGAGGTGGTCATAGTGATGATGGCGGCTGTTAAGCCATAGCGAGAACTGTATAATGCTATGTCCTACATTCTACAGGAGGACGCGGAGCTATTAAAAATAGTTAGTCATTCATGCCTTCTATCCGTCATTTTCAGTGCTCCTAATGTGGAACAGAAAGCTCCTGCAACCGCTACTGAATCCCCACCAGATATGGAACAACAACTTGATTATAATCCGCTGGGGATACTCATCCACTTAACGCTCTGGAGAGTTCTTTCTGCCTCTATTTTAATCATCCAGTTTGTCCTTGGCCACATTACAATCCAGCAATTAATTAGACCTGGGTCTATGGTGGGAATGCAAAGATAAGTGCCGTTTAATAATTCTTGAACCTCATATGGCCAACGAGGCCATTATGCAGCTAGCTGTCCAGGCAAACTGGATGTCCATGAGATACCAGTTGCCCCAAACAAACAGGGAAAAGGGCAAGCGGAGTAGAGATGGGACGCTTTACTTTCACTAACTTAAACCTAATTGTCTGTGATGATTCCATGAGTCGCTGGATGCCAGTTCTGGTACTCTATAAGACAATTTATTGTATCAACAGATCCTGACAATATATTGGCCTTAAGCTGAGGGAGAGACCCCAATAACACAGGTATGGGGTTCCTCCAAGAGGTGCAAAAGCCATACATCTGGAAAATTCTTGAGCGGAATGGTACAGTCAAAGGCGAACCTTCAACACATGTCGCAGCTTTAATGGGGTGGAAGTGGCGATTCCAGTAGAAAAATTGCCCAGGAGTATTGCACGTTGGTGCTGGTATCCTCACTTTTCTGAATAACTAAAAGCCCTTGGATGTTTGTGTAATAAGCACCAACAGTTCTTCTTATTTGGAGTGTACAAACTGTGACATTTTTCTACAAAATGCCAAAATTAGGGCTATTATCAAACTGGCACTCCCAGCAATATAATTCCACCAAGCTCATAGCTAAGCTTCCGCTGAAGCCTTCTTTGGAACACAGAGTAGTGTATGGGACCGCAGAGGCACAAAGCACTGTGTCAGAGGGCGCTTACAGCATGCTGACTTTGAGGTTTTGGTCAGTTGGGGCATCTTCTCCAGCTGTAGTTTTACCTATTAAAAGTATGACATACTGATTGGAGCCATGTTCATGCGGCAATTTAGGGCCATGGTCAATATGGCGGAAGAAACATTAGCATTTTAGGCCAACAGATCCCAATTTACTTTGCCTCCATCAGAATTTCAAAGGACTCCATCCGCTCCAGCCAAAATTAATTTTGCATACAGTGATGGGGTAATTCCTGTTCAATATTGGTAGATAAAGCAGAGGATACAAGCGCTTCCTAATCAGATTTATGAATACAATGGTATTCCGCTGAGAGCTGTGTGTTCTGTAAGAATACCTTTTGGGAATCAGGTCATAATAGGGATGGAGCTCAAAATAGATATCCCGGAAGCTCTATATGGTGAGATTATGGGACCCTATCAGCAATCTCATCTCAAAATCCCATGTGGCTCATGGGCTCTTGTTACCAGGGCAGGGGGAAGTGAAGGTGGTGATAGCCAACCTGCAGAAGGAATCTATGAAGGTGCAAAGGCATTAAGTGGTGACTTATCTGCATCTGGATCCTATTGATGAGATTCACCTGATACATGACTTTGGTTTGTGGGACAATCTCAGGATACCATTAAAAGACTCATCCAGCATATTGACGGTGGTTCCACGTGAGTCAAAAAATGGCTTGTCGGAGGATCAGAAGGACAGGGTGATAGATTTGTTTGTGAAATACCAAAGCATTTTTGAAACTGATGACAACAACTTGGGATGTGCACATGGGATTATGCATCAATTGACACAGTGGACCACCCTCCTATCAAGTCAAGACCTATCTGTTGCTTCAAGGTGGTGGAAGAAGTTGTATCCGCTGAAATAGACAAATTGGTTGAACATGGAATGTTAGAGCCATCAAAGAGTCCCTGGGCGTCCCTGGTGTTAATTGTCAAAAAGAAAGATGGCTCCAATTGAGTAGTAATCATTTATCAGAAGCTTAACAGCATTATAAAAAGACTCATACCCGCTTTCACAATTAATGATCTGTTAAATTGGCTGGGCGGTTCCAAATATTTCTCTGCTATGGACTTGATATCAGTGTACTGGAAAATCGAGTTGCCAGTGATGGAACAAGAGAAGTGCGCTATAATCACCTCAAAAGGGTTTTTTCAGCTTACACATATTCCATAGGGTTTTTGCAACGCCCCAGCTATGTTACAGTGGGCTATAAAACACTATTTTGGGTGATCTGAAGCTGCCTTGCGCTCTAGTCTACCATGACAGTATTGATTTGTTCTTTTGGACATTCATGGAACATCTCAATCACCTGGAACAAGTGTTCCACTGACTCACTGAAGCTAACTTCAAAATCTAGCCCCAAAAGTGCCACTTCTTTAAGGATCAGTTAGAATACATCGGGTTTTTGGTTGACTCTAAAGGGCTTAGTCCTCAGTTGGTAAAGGTGGAAGCTTTATGTAAGATGACTCGTCCAGGTAATAAGCGCAATATTCAGGTGTTTTTGGGATGGTTAGTGTCATGTTTACATGACTTTATAGAGTGAACCAACAGCAGGGACAAGAAGGGCAGGAGGTCCAGAAGGTGAAGCTTCAGGTCATTCCTGATCTCAAGCACACCTTGTATCAACGCTGGGTACAGGCCAGTTACGCCCATGTTGGTACAATTGAGGTGCCCAAAGTTTAGCCCCTGTTTCAGCTCTAGGGCTAAAATGAACGATTTTTGAACTAAAAAATGATGGGTCAAATCAGTTAATTGGGATAGGGGGTTCAAAACCTATTCCATATACAAAATTACGAGCTCATTTTGGGTTCAATTTCAGTTGATTACTTGAGTAAAGTCAATTTTGAGGTATGTGACCCTTTCATATGGAAGCGTGCGCTATTGACGCACCAAGGCTTGGTAAAACTTCCGCTGATACAAAATTCCCCTGAGTTGGCTTAAGTATCTTTTCTTGAGACCCACGTTTCTTGTTGGTCGTCTTCCCAATAAACCAAATTATTATTTTACGTTTTTTACATATGTTGACTTGGGTGAACCTGTGCGCAGACCTTTTTGAGGAGGTCTTGTGACGTGTTAGCCGGTCTCTTTTGTTCAAAATTATCAAAGCCTCAGGTACACCGTTGGCTCTACCAGTGACCTCTAAACCCGGTCACCAGTGCACTCTGCCCCTGTACCAAACTTAACTATGAACTGCCCTCTGGTGCATGGACACGTTTTGAAGAATGATCAACTTATTATTACTCTATCTATGCTCAAAAATCTCGCCCTAAGTCTCTTTAGCTTATACACCCTCTGCTGGGCTATTTTTATTATATTGATGGCTACTGGTTCCCTTGCGTTGGTCCTGTGCACCAAGCACCACCATGCTGGGAACTAGAGATTTATAGACACTCTCCTTACAGTTGGTTACTACTGTCAGTTCATTCCCAACTTCAGCTGTAATGGGGCTCCACTCTTTGAGCTATTAAAGAAGAATGCCACCTTCAACTGGATGGAACTATGTCAAAACGCTTTTAATGTTCTATAAACCACATTGGCTAGCACGCCCATTTTGCAATTCCCTAATTTTGAGAAGTAATTTATTATACAAATGGATGTGTCCCTTTCCGCCGTAGGGGCTGTGCTATTCAAAAGGAAGATGACAATGTGGAGCATCCCGTGGCATATTGTAGCTGAAGCTTAACAGGTCCTGAATAAAATTACACCTTGACTGAGTGGGAGTGCTTAGCAGTAATATATGCATATAAGCAGTTTTGAGTATACCTCAAGGGTGAATTTAAATTGGTAATGGATCATACATCCTTATGTCAGCTGCAAAGTCTCTGTGAACCTGAATTACAGCTCGCGTGATGGGCCTTGAAGCTCCAAGAATATAACTTTGATATTGTACACCGACCAGGGGCAAAACACTGAAAACACGGATTGTCTCTCACAATTACTGACGGTCACTATTACAGTGGATTTGGCAAACATAATTTACAAAAAGGTTATTGTGTGAAAATATCACGATGAACCGCCACAGGTGATCAAAGTTCTGGATGAGTTGCAACAGGATACCTTTGTGTGCTATGGGGAACTGTATAAGCAGATTGGAAAATTGATGCTGAGTTTCCTGAAGCCTTCTGTTAGACCCGCAATCTTTATGGATGCTCATAGGGCAGTAGGTCATGGAGGGTTGCGAAAAACGCTGGAGTTCTTGCGACCCTATAATTACTAGATTAGTATGACTATGATGTGCTCAAATGGTTGTTTGTTGTCACCAGTGCCAAGTGGAGAAACCATTCCGCTGGAAGACCACCTACCAGCTGGTTAAGCCTTATTTCGCATGGCATACTGTTTCTCTGGATGTGGTGGAGTCTCTGTTTACTACCGCAAATTGCTCTAAACATATAATAGTAGCCATTGACCATTTGACAAGGTGGGTGGAAGCAAGGGCGATAAATGATTTAGGGGCTGTCACCACCGTCAAGTTCATTCTGGAGCGTGTCATACAGCAACATGGCTGTCCGCAATTTACCCTCACAGACAATGGAATTAATATTAAATTGAATATCCTGCCCAAGTTGAATGAACTAATGGCAATCCGCGGGGTCTTTACTACACCCTATCACCCTGAATCTAATGGAATGGTAGAATGGGCCAACGGAACATTGGTAAATATTCTATGCAAGCTTGTAATTGATCAGCTTTGGAAATGGAGTTTTCTTCTATCCACCGCTGTCTTTACGTACAATATTAGCTACCACTCAGCAACCGTCAAGAGCCCTTTCTAACTACTTTATGGAAGACATCCAGCATTGCTGGCATTGCTTTTTCTGTATAAAGGATACCTGTAGATTCAAATACTAACGCTATTTGTCTTCCTTAACAGACACGCTGATTAAACTCCAAACCAAAGCATATTCCACTAGTCTAGCTAAGAAGATTTGGGATCTGGCGGCTGACCAATGTAGACGCAGCAGTCTCCCCCAGTTTAGGGTGGGAGACATTGTCCTGTTCCATGACCAACATGGGTTTAGAAGAAGGTAAAACCTTCCCAGTATATGGCTTGGACCATATGAGATAATTGGGAGGTTGGGGTTGACGTCTACACTATTAAGGAATCTGCAGGTGGCCAAGTTTCAACTGAGTACATGTAGGGTTCCTGCAACCATATAAAAAATAGGAGCTTATTGTCCAGTCAAGGAGGGTAATGTCAAGATTCTGATATTACTGGACAATAAGCTATATTTCCAGTTGATCATAATTTAGATTTGAACTAAGCCTAAAGATTAGCAATAGATTATGGTGATGCAAAGTGAATCAATCGAGGTAATTATGGTTTAGCAAATTGAGGAAATTCCGTCAAAGTCTCAATGATAGAATGAAACCCTTAATTGATAGCAAATAGAGATTTACTAAGTGGAACCTGTTGAATCCGCTGAGGAATACCAAGGATTAAGAATTGAGCATGAGAGTGAGAAGGAGAGGTTTTTACAAAGAAAGAGAGTAGTAGGAAGAGTAACAGAAGTAGCCATTGAGATTAATATTGAATAAAGTGGTATTCTCAGGGCATTAGCTCCTTTATAAAATTGACATTATTTATTTATTATCAAGGGACAGCCTCCTCATATTGCTCGTTTGTTGCTCAGGGGGTTTTACCCTATTCAACTCGTTTGGTGAATTGGTCAAATCCTCCAAAAGTTAACACAGTCTTTATACTGTTTGTCCTAGGATTACTGGCAGAGCCCTGATGTGCGGATTTCAAAAGTTGCAACATCCTCTAAATTACATTTCCCGCAATATTTTATAGGAGCTCTATCTAAATAAGTATATCCTAATATTGGTTTGCCAATATGATGGCGGAAGCTGATACCACAAGTGAACTGAACTGGAGTGACAACGCATTGTAAGCTCTATAGGATCTTGTCATATCTGGTCTAACCATTCTGTATTCCTTCCAGTGTTCTAGGTAAGGCGAAATATTTATTCATTTCACAATTTGGTTGAAACAATGTTTATGGTTACTCCACTGTCAATGATTGTATCCAATCTCACTCAGTTACTTATAATATCCATATAGGTACACTCAGAATATTATAATAGGTTATTTACTGAGTGAATGGCGGCGTTATTTCTAAAATGAGAATTAATTTGTTTTACTGATAGATCAAGTAAAATTCATTGATTTAACTATTTGAAATTGATACGTTTGCCTCATCTAAACTCTTCTTGAGTAACTCCTCTTGGTTCTTAGAAGATCTAATCTTGTCATCTAGCTAATGAGCATACGGTTGATCCACTACCTTCACAATTTTGGGGACAATTACTTTCATTTTGGCTCGATTAATGGCGTTAAAACCCTTAATACCAACTACATATAGTAGTCCTGTTGTTTCACTAACTACAAAGAGATTGGAAACATCTATATCATTATTCATGATATCAGGAAGAACAAGTTTAACCATGGTGCCAGATTGTTCTATTTTTAACTGTAAGACCTTTTCCTGACCCTGACTTATTTCCTTCTCCTTCCCCTGGACTAAGGTGACCTGCTCATTGGGCTTCTTGCTCCAAAATTAGGCGGCTGCATGTCCAGGGTTATCACACTGGTAGCAGCAGATTTGCATCTTGTCCTCTTGTTTTCATACTTTGAGTTTATTCCCAGGCATGACTTGATGGGTTGCCCTTATTCATCTTGGCAAAATTTTACAGTATTTTAGACTCAAATTCTGGATCACTTTGATGCTCAGGTTGAGGCGTCAAAAGTTGCTCTTAACACTTCAATTTATCCACCATTTGAGATGTGAAAATTGCGTTACTAACACTAAAAGCCATTGTTCAGTGCAAATCACGATAGGGCCATGACACCACTTGCATCACAATTTAAGCATCAAAATTTGTTAGCACTTTTGCACCAGCCAGGATCTGCAATTCCAGGTACAATTGATCCACGAAATCTACTAAGGTCTCATCTTTTCATTTTTAAATCCCCATAGATTCCTGCTTGTCTTTAGACATCTGCATAGGGCTTCTAAATTCTAGCATGATGGCTTCTTTGGACGCCTGATAAGACCAATTGTTCCCATTAAGTCGGGGTTTCACCAGATTTTAACAATTGGTGTTCAGGCTTTTTGTGACAGTCACTGCCTTTTGTCAGTCACTGAAACTGAACATCATCATCTTTAATAATCAGAAAATGCAGGGGCGTTATCCCAATGGAACTCAAGTAATTTTGGTACGCTTTGAAATTCATCTGTGGATACACTAACAGGTGAATCCTGTCTGATGACTCAATTGACCATGGACGTAGCTTTGGGTGTCATCTCTGAAATTGCTTTAAATGGTCCAGGCATATTGCTAGGTGGGTTATTCTTCTGACTGTAGTTTCAGGAGTTTCATTGTTGGATTCTTCTGCCTCCATTTGCGCAAAATCATATTTGTGGTCCTCCAGTTCTTCTATACGCTTCAGATGCCATGCTATTTCTTCAATAAGCCAGTGTATGCGTTCATGGTCTTCCTCTTGCTCAGTCTTAAATTTTAATACTTTTTTGACTGATTCTTTCTCCTTGCGCTTCAAGGAGCTGACTTTCCCACTTATGTCATTGTTGGTTTTTTCACATGTTAGACCTCTTCCTCAGCCTTTGTCACACATTCTTCTAATGCAGCGAAGATGGCCTGTGATGCCTAGTTAAGCATGTCCTTGTTGAAAATTTCAAGCTCCGTCCAAAGCTTGTATAATTCATTCTTATAAGACATGTTTGATACAATCTTCTTAGTAAATTCAGCTAAACTCAACTACCCCCTGTAGTGAGCACCAATTGTTAAACTTGAAATTGGTAGTGACTTAATGGAGCACCAATTGATAAAGTTCAGGAAATGGTTTCTTTTTCTGAATAATTCACACTTCAGCTCCCTTGTTCAACTGAACAAGTTCTTTTATGTGCGCTGTTCAACTTGCTGATAATATTTATAATGGGCAGTAGTAGTATGAAGACTACTACTCTGGTTGAGCTCTTTTCAGCCAGGATATCTATCAGGTCCAACGCCAACCTTGTGCTTATCCTAATCTTGAATGGTATTCTGGAAATGTAGGGACTTCTTCCCTATTTCTTATGGTAGAACTTAACCTAGGGTAGAATTTAGAAATTCTTCTTCCTTCTCGTCACACAAAGTCTGAAGAGATCAACAATAATATAGACAAAGGATCTTCTTGTCCTTCAAACTCTAATCACAAGAGCAAACAGTCTATACTATAAAACTCTTTTAATAATCTTATCTGAATTTGATCTGATTTGATCTTTCTCCATATAAGTAACCAAGGGAGTTTATAGGGAATTCGGCGCACAACTCTTCAGTTGGCGCCTTAATGGGAACAGCAGCTGTTGCTGATGAATTATCCCTTCAGGATCGCACAAAATGATGATTATCCTCATTAAATTAATCAGGTTCTCTCCCCTACTTGACCACAACCTCTTCTGAGTTAAAATGAAGATTGTGTCCCAACTTCTTCACTTAACTCACTTCAAATTACCATTATTTGGTAACAATCTGCTTAGGTAATGAGACGCTTACCCTTAAACAGCAATTGCAATCCAGAAAAGGTTATCTCAAAAGTTACTTTAACACATGTGTTATTACTTACCATCAACTCATAAACCCCTTACTCAATAGGTAACTAAGCCCAATTGACTTCTACAAGTCAATTATCTTATTAATAATGAAATAGACACTCTAATCACTTGTTTACTGTTAAGAATCATCCCCGCTAAAACACTCATCGATCTGACATATTTTAATCTGGAGGTCAATAATTATTCACTATTAATAATTCTCTGAACATAGTTATCAAATATGCTTTCAATAACTCTAACATTCACTAGTGGGATGAACCCCTTAGTGGACCAACAGATTAATTATAATTTATTTAAGCTGGTTAAGGTGGGCAAGAATCCTAACAAGTAAAAAACTCACTTGTTCAATTAGATTGAGGCAAGTTTTTAGAAGCTTCAATAGGGTAACTAATAACAGCTGTTACCAGAGATTGAAAAGAAAGTATCTGTTTTTTGGTATGTTTTCTTCACTTAATATATCAAAAATAAGATTGTTTACCTTGAACCTCTGACACTCTGCAGCTTGTGTCATGCCCTGAAAAATAGCCCTGATACCCTTGTAGCAGTGGAAAAAATCCCTCATCACAATAATGATTCTTATCTAAGGACCCCAGCACAGTTTCTTCACCTACCAAACACTTGTCACAGATGAGGCTGTGAGGGTACAGCATATCATTCCTTGGCCACCAGAATAGACAGAGTTTAATTAAAGACTAGTGGAATTGAAATAAACTTACCTTTAAAAGCGGAATTAGACAATCCCCTTTCATAGATTCAGCTGGCTTAAGAGAGTTACCACGCAATCAGGATGATAAAATGGGAATAATTTGATATTTTACGCTCTTGAAGTTTTTATACAAAATTCAACAAAACCATCAAAATTGACTTTGAATTTCAACCTGCTTTTATACCTCTGAGAGGCAAAATAAAATCTGCAATTCGCCTATGATGAAGTGATGATCAAACTGATTTACTGTTATTTTATATTTGACCACATTATTCAGATCATATTAGATTTTAACTTGAATTTATATGATAATTTGGTGCTTTTTTTGACTTATAAATTAAGCTTTAGAAATATTGGAAATTAACAGTTATTTCTCAGTGATGAAGAATAGATATTTACTTGTAGTTAACCAGATGATGTATATCCAATGATTGGTTACAATTAATGATTTAATGGGGATCATCCCTGAAAAAGACATCAAATTGACTATGAGTTTTGACCCCCTTTTATACTTTTGAAGGGCAAAATAATTTTCAATTTTCTTATAATGAAGCGATGACCCAACTAAATTAGTGTTGAATTTCTTATATCTGACCACATATAAAGCTCATACTAGACTAAGCTCTAATTTTTTCTGATAATTTAGTGCTTTTATTTTCCAGTCTATAAATTAATCTATATAAATATTGTTAATATACAGTATATTGCTCAATGATGGTTTTAGACTAAAGGATTAATTTTTAACTTCACTAAGGATGTATATCCAAATATTATTTCAATTAATGGCTTATTGGGGATCATCCCTGACAATGTTAATAGGTAATTAAATGCTGTCTAGATAGCACGTAATCAGAATCCTACTGTGAATCATTTGGGCTGAGGTGCCAAATGTTAATCGGTTTTCTGAAATTACTAAATCATTTTTAAATTCTGTTCTGGATGTAGTTTGTAGGAGTAACCAGTCAACGTGACTTGAAGAATATTGGTGATTTTTTAATACCAATAGATGGCCACCAAACTGTAAAGATTGCCCTATAGGGAGTTGACTAAGGTGATAGAGCCTTCTAAGTTCATAAGTCAACCCCAAGGGCTAAAGTTTGTGTAAGATAATTAAGCTTCAGTGCTCAAGCTGAAAAGTTGTGCACCCTTTACCCTATACAACCCTAGATTCTTAATAAAAATCAGATTTCAGCTATTAAATATTTCCCAAATTTTACTTCTAAATTGATGAGTTGAGGGCTATAAATTCGCAGGTAGATTTTTCAAGCACACAGTAAGAGTATAACTTAGTGGTATTGAAGCTACTTATAAAGAAGACTTGACTTGTTAGCTGTGTCCATACAACCTATATCCTCTTTATTCTTACAACAAGCCCAAACCTGTGCAGTAAACTTTACAAATTAATTTACAATTACCTCAATGGGAACAATTGAGCTTCCCCTTTGAATACTACCCAAAATAGCAAACAAATTTTTTGTGAATTGTATGGGAACTGGATGTGAGGCGCATCAAAGAAACGTCATCAAAAGAATCAAAAGGTGAACTGCATGTTGGATTTTTAGGCGTGGGAGATGCTCGCTGGTGCTTGCTTACCAAAAATCCAACTATTGGGGATTCAAACCACGGAAATTAATAATAAAGATAATTACTTCTCAAAAACTAGAAATTTAGGGTTTTCAAAATTTTATTAAGCGCCATGGGGATAAGAAAAAATGAACCCTTTCAATATCTGACTTTTGGTATTTAAACTTTATTGAGGGTCAAAGGGAATTCAATGGTAAGTTCAGAATGGCTTGTTACAGTTTGATAGGAAATATGTGAATTCAGCCTATTGAAGCTCAGAAAACTTGCTACACTTTGGCTGAACAACAGATGGGAAGTTAATTTTTGGCCAGATGTACCCAGGAGGTAACAATTTAATTAATTAAAGCCAATCCCCATTAGCTAAAAAATTTCACCATGGGGGACCTCTGCCATGGCTATATAAGAAGGTGTTCCCTGCTTAGGTGTTAGTTCTGAACTAGACGAGATAAGGCGTGGAGGGACCTGAGAAGAGCTCCTTTGATTCCACTGATGAGTCAGAATATTCTGACTACCTAAACTCAAACTATTCAGCCAAGTTTTATTAGTATTAAATGTATTGCCCCAATTAAAGGGTTCTGCTGAGAATCAGCCAGGGTCTTTTGGCCGATTTTATTTAAATTGAAACCTTAATCACGCTTTATACAACATCAGACTTGTAATTGTCTGACGTCACCCCCTTCAAGGATGGTTGGGGGAGAATAAGGCCGCAGGAATTGGCCATGAACTTGGTTGATAGTAACTCCAGTAGTAAGGGATTTGATGGAGTACTCCTCTCCTCACTTGTAAATGACTACAAAAGGTCCTTCCCAAATAGACCCAAGTTTCTCTCTTTTAAGGTGATACAATTGTGGTAGTAAATCACCAAGTCAGTTACTTGGAAAGAAGGAAGGGGGAGCCGGGGCTCATTAGCAGCTTGACCCTCTTTTGTGACAGTTTTGGCCAAATCAGTCATAGCCTCTGTTTGTAACTGAATGATGTGCTGGGATAACTTCTTCATGGCTTGCTCAGGGTCATTCCTATCAGTGAAAATGTCTATTGCTAATAATTCTGGCACCTAAAATCCCATCCATACAACACATGGAATAGAGACATCTTAAGGATCTGGTCATAAATAATATGGTAGGCCATGAGGGCACTTGGTAGGTATTGATCCCAGTGAAGGCGGTCTGAAGTGGCTATTTTACGTAATATAGAGACCAGAGTTTCATTGGCTCTTTCCACAGTACCATTGGTCAAAGGGTTTTAGGGGGCAGAAAAGAGCTGTTGCGTGCCCATGGAGGTCATGAGAATCTTCACCACTCGGGTTGTGGAGTTTTTACCATTATCACAGAGCAGAACTTGGGGGCAACCATGTCGAGTAAAGATATACTGGTGGAGGAAAGTGGCTGTGGCTTTGGCCTTCTGAGCTGGGATAGCCACAGCCTCGACCCATCTGGTAAAGTGATCAATACCTACCAAGATATATCTATTTTCACCTGTAGTTTGGGGTAGAGGGCCAACCACATCAAGACTTAAAGTGTGGAAAGGCTGTTGATGGATGGTAGGTTGATATTAATACTTGATTATAAAGCTGGATTGCTTTTTGCATGTCTGACAGGCATCCAAAACTTTGATGATGGTATCCATGATTCCTTCCCAATAATAGCATTCTTTTACCCATTCATAAGATTTCTGCACTCCGCTATGCCCTAGGAGGGCATAAGACTCCATAATGACAGGTACTCGCTCTGAGGGCTTGAGGTAGAGTAACCAGTTCACCCCTAATTTCTTGTAAAGATGCTCATTATCCACCTTCATGTTATGGTTTGTCGATCTAGCATCTTCTGGATGGGTTCATCCTCATCCTCCCAAGCGTCAGGGGTCATTAGGAGCTCATGTAGCTGCTCTGCTTCACTAATATCTAAGTGAAGGATGGGCAGCTGAGTCAACCCATCAACATTCATGTGGCTCATCCCAGCTCTGTGCACAATGGTCATATTATAGTGCTGGAGCTTCAAAGCCCAGCGTGGCAACCGCCCAGTGGGATCTTTCATATTTTATAACCACTTTAAAGAGGCGTGGTCAGTAATTAAATTAAATGGAGTCCCGAATAAGAAAAGGCGGTAATATTTAACAGCAAGTAAGATGGCCAGGCACTCCTTCTCAGTGACATTATAGTTGCGTTCTGCCTTATAGAGCATCTTGCTGAAATATGAAACGGGGTGATCAACCCCATCCTCATCCAGTTGGGCCAAGGTAGCTTCAACTGCATAATCAGAGGCATCAGTAGACATCATGAAGGGTTTACTATATTCAGGGTGGCGTAGGATTAACCGTCGTTGAAGAAGCTTTTTAGCATTTCAAAAGCAGCCTGTTGCTCCGCTCCCCAATGGAAAGGGGAGCTTTTAGTTAAAAGGCGTATGAGGGGCTTACTGAGCTGAGAGAATTTGGGGATGAATTGATGGTAGTACCCCATCATGCCCAATAACACCTGAATATCGCGGAGGATTTGGGAGCAGGCATCTTGGATATCACACCAACCTTATTATGGACAGGCTGGATCCCATATGAGGAGATGTCGTGGTCCAGGAAGTCCAACTTCTTTTGGAAGAATGTACATTTGGAGGGCTTCAACTTAATGTGAGAGGCCCGCAAGAGTTGGAAAACTTCCTTTTTATGAGAAAGGTTCTCATTGAATTTTTGGGAGAAGATGGTGATATCATCTAAATATACAATTACTCAACTAAGCTTCAGATCCTGCAAGATGTGGTCCATGGCTCGCTGGAAAGATGCGGGCGCATTGCACAACCCTTGTGGTAGTTGGGTAGGTTGGAAGGAACACTCGTTGCAGATAAGCGCGCACTTTTCCTGGTATTGCGGAGAAAGATCCATCTGCCAGTATCCACTAGCCAAGTCCATGGTGGAGAAGAATTTAGACCCAGATAGTTGGGCCAGAGCGTCGTCAATTCGTGGAATTTGAGTAGCTGTCAGTCTTGGTGAGGTTATTTAGCTTGTGTAGTCAATAACTAACCAATGCCCAACATTATTCTTTTTTATGAGCAATAGTGGAGATGACCAAGGGCTTTGAGAAGGCACCAGTAGCCCCACGTCCAGTAACTGTTTAAGCTCTGTCCTCATCTGGATTTCTCAACTTTTGATTTCCAATAAGGCTTGGATCAATTAAGCTTGGCATTACCAACATCAATGGTGTGGCACCAGCCCTTAATATGCTCATAGTCATTATCAGATTTGGAAAAAATATCGCTATATGACCGCAATAAAGAATGAACTTTATTAAGCTCAGTAGTAGTTAGCTCATCGGAAATTTGAACGTTAGGCAAAGCGCAAATTATTTGGTCAGTGGTTAGTCCCATATCTAACATAGACCCAATATAATGGACTTGATGGATGTCCTCAATTGGAATAAACTGGGCTTTTTCAATCTCCCTAATGCCGTTCTACAACCATTTCCTTATTAGTTAGATTCCTTAGCAGAATATTGATGGGTCGCTGGTAGGAAGAGTACAGGATACCTGGCAACACCTGAGATTCTAAAGGGCTTATTCCATCAATGCTTGTTAAGTTCAGAAGGCAGTTGCGGGGTGATTTTCATAGTAGTTTTGGAGTCTATCACCTTTTGTTCATCCGCTTTGGCTACTACCTCCTCTAACGCATACAATGGAATGTACTCTGAAACATTCACAGAGTCAGGCAGCTTTTTTGTGTTTCTGCCTGAAGTGTATAAGTAAGGGTGAGGACAGATGATGGATACTCAACTACGCATGTATATTCCTTCTTCTTAGGCTCATACGTTGTAAAGACTAGGGAACTCCATAATTTGAGAAGGGAGAGAATTCCCTGTCTCATATTAACAATTCCACCATACTCAATCAAAAATTGAGTACCAATGAGTAGGTCTTATGCGTTATTGTTTAATGCCACAGCTGGGGCAGCCAGTAGGAGCTTCCCAATCCATATGGGTAAGGAAGAGTAAGCTCCAATAGCTAGCGTATTGTTAGGCCCTACAGTTCCATATTGTGATAGTCCAGGTCGTACGCCAACTTAACTTTATTGATGAGCTTTGCTGAGATCACGTTCATTGGAGCAATTGTATCAAGGATGACTAGAACGCACACCTTATTGATAACAACCTCTACCTTAGTTATTGTGCTACCAAAAGTAGGGGGAGGGCGAGAACCTCCTTCAAACGGAGAGTGGAGGCAGGGCGTTGAGCCATCACAGGGTATTTGTCTCTAATATTGGAGGGTATGAACCTGCTGGGTGGATCGGATCAGTTTCAATAAGCTGGTCTGCATCACTAGCTGTATCAATCACCTCTGAAAACCTCAACAACTGGTGAAGATAGGTTCGTCGTGGTATTATGGCTATATCAATTCTTTCAGGCCTTAACCTATCTGGAATCTCCACTTCCATTGTGGCTCTTAAAACATAATAGCCTGCGTCTTCATCACCCCCTTCAGACTCGTCATCAGAGGGATTGTCAATACATTTTGACAAGTTACTAAGAGGGGGCGGAGAAACTGTCTTAAATCTTCTCACAGGGGAGGGCTTTGTCACTCTCATCTACCCTTTTGACTTTTGAAGGGAGCATTGTAGCTGTACCAATTTTTGAGGGAGGCGTTGGAAGTGTAATGGCTTCAACTTTGTCTTAGAAGTAACTGGCTTGGGCTGCCCCATGACTACAGGTTTTGAACTAGGGGCAACCTGAGTTGAGGCTGAGGGGATTGAGGCAACGGCTTAACTGGATGTGATACATTCTTACCTTAGTATACCGCTCAGCAAGAGGGGAACCAGGCAAAGTACTACCTGATTTCACAGCTGAGCTTTAGAACCTGAAGCTGGAGGGAGCGCTGCCCCATAACTGCCAATATTTTCAGGCTATTCTCACATGGTGGAGATGTATTTTGTCGTTGCAGCTCTGCAGCAGCTGGGTTTCAGAGACTTACAGCCATAGAAGAGGCTGAAGGGATCAGAGTTGCTTCCCACTTTGGAGCTTTTTGCTGAAGTTCAGGTTCATAAAATTCAGCCACTGCTAGCAGTGCCTCTTTGATATGCTGTACGGTTTGGAAGGTATGCTTGACTGC
This sequence comes from Massospora cicadina, assembly GCA_022478985.1. Classification (NCBI taxonomy): domain Eukaryota; kingdom Fungi; phylum Entomophthoromycota; class Entomophthoromycetes; order Entomophthorales; family Entomophthoraceae; genus Massospora; species Massospora cicadina. The sequence continues at coordinate 30,287 of JAKSZP010012147.1, read as the reverse complement.
GGAGATATTCATTGGTAAAGAGGGATCTGACGCAAAGCTAGCCTCGTTAGCAGAAATAGCATCATCAGAGGAAGCAGTTTGGCCAGCAACAAAGGTTGAGCTTTTCTATAAAATCGCTCATCAAATGAGGGGATCGATTCTCCCTCTTGCAGGCTAAGGCACATAAAGGCCTGTTTTTGCCGTTGTAAAGTCTTTTTTAACAAAAATCGTCTTTTGGCGCTTGTTTAACCTCCGCCAAAGTGGTAAGTGTGGCTATTTGAGGAACCATGATCTCCTGAGCTATTCGACTCAAGAAGGGAAAGATTTATCTGGTTTTTTGGTGGTCAGTCGCTCCTTCCATCACAGATTCATAAACATAAAGGAAGGAGGCAATATTGCCCTCAACGGGTGTGAACTTGTCTCTAAACGGAGGTTTAAGAATATTAGGGAAAGGCCCATAAGGTCCTTGTGGAGAGTGCTGCTCAAGTCTTTTGAGCCGAGACAAAGCACTGGCTAGTTGGTTTTCTAATGCGTCTATCCTTGGTCCTGGAATAGTTGTTATTTAACAGGATTTTTAAGTATACAGGCTCCCCTGTAGTGAGCACCACTTGTTGGATAAAAGCGTGGGTGATTCTCGCTGGTGCTTGATTACTGAAAATTTAACAATTAGGGATTAAAACCATGGAAAATATTAATAAAGATACTTAAGCTTCAAAAACTAGAAAGTTAGGGTTTTCAAAGCTTTAAGTGCTACGGGGATAAGAAAAAACAAACCCTCTCAATATCTGATCAGCAGTATTTGAACTGTATTGAGGGTCAAAGGGAATTCAATGGTAAGTTCAGAATGGCTTGTTACAGTTTGATAGGAAATATGTGAATTCAGCCTGTTGAAGCTCAAAAACTTGCTTCACTTTGGCTGAACAACAGATGGGAACTTAATTTTTGGCCAGACGTACCCATGAGGTAACAATTTAATTAATTTAAGCCAATCCCCATTAGCTAAAATTATTTTAACCATAGGGGACCTCTGCCATGGTTATAAAAGAAGACGTTCCCTTATTAGGTGTTAGTTCTGAATTAGACGTGATAAGGCGGGGAGGGGCCTGAGAAGAACTCCCTTGATTCCACTGATGAGTCAAAATAATCTGACTACCTAAACATAAACTATTCAGCCAAGTTTTATTAGTATAAAATTTATTGCCCCAATTCAAAGGGTTCCACCGAGAATTGGCCAGGGTCTTTTGGCCAATTTCATTTAAATTAAAACCAAATCACTCTTTATACACCATCAAACTTATAATTGTCTAACACTGCATATTACTAAATTTGGTAACAAATTAATAAACCAAGGAAAAGCTACAGCCCACAACCCAGAAGCAGGGATTGAAGAAAAGGCCCCTGTTCATCCAGGTTCAGAAGTAATCACCGCGAGAAGCAGCTTGCAAAAACAAGAATTAGATTAAATTTATGAAGCACCTAAAGTGGCAATCATACGCCTCCTCAATAAAAAAAAACTGAAACCCCCAATATCGCTACCTTAATCCAATTTATTTTCAATTTACATTCATTTTTATATCAAAAATTTCAACAGAAGTAAAAATTCTTCATTTTCACTTTAATAAAAGCCTTTCCTCAGAACCTCAGTTTAACTGAGTGTTTCACTTATGATGGTTTAAGCAATCTAGTAACCAGTAATCATCATAGATTTACTTAGAGAAGAATATAGTAGCCACTCTGAGTTCTTCTCTGTTTGAACAGGACACTAAACCTCATGGATACCCTGAGCCAAGCTGCCAAGGGTTGAGTTGTATTGGATAATTTTCTCTGATGGAGTTTGTAGTATGACCACATCATTTATCTTAATCAATATTATTGTTATGTCCTGATGACTAGATTGGGGGTACCAACTGCAAAATTATATAGATAGTTGTCAGAAGGCCAAAAAGGTGAGGTTAGAAGGCCTTCATGGTCTCAAACATACCCTGGACCAGCGCTGGGTTCAGGCCAGATGTGCCCATGTCAGTCTAGGGGATGTGCGTGACGCTCAACCCTGAGTTACGTCAAGGGCATTAAAGCGCACTAGCTATATTATTAACGACAAAAGTTTGGTTCAGTTGCTTGGAAAACGGGTAACAAAACCATTTAAATTTTAAAATTTTGAAAATGGGTCAGCTGTTTCTACAATCAATAAATTGAGTTTAGTCAATCTCAAGATATAGTACCCTGTCCAATGGAAGCATGCGCTTATTGATGTACCAGGGCTTAGCACCACTTCCATCAATTGACAATTCCCCTGATTATTTCAAGTATGTTTCCTCAAGAGCAACCTTTCTCGTTAGTCGACTTTCTATTAATAAACCCCTTTTAGTTTACATTTTATAAATGGTGGGCAAACCTGTGCGCGGACCTCCTCAAGGAGGTCTCTAACTGTGTTGGTCATCATGGTTTCACAAAATTATCTCCCATATCTGGTTCTCCGCTGAACCGCCCTGGTCCCATCCAGAATAAAGCACAAAAGCATACCTGCACCAATCTTTACTTGGTTGTGAACCCCCCGTTGAGGTCCAGCCAAGTTTTGTTATTGATATTGGATCTTTTATTATATATTGCGCTTTACACCCTTGCCCTGGGTCCCTTCTGCTCTAGCATCCTCTGCGGTGCCCTATTTATCATCTTACTAACAACTAGTTCCCTGGCGGTGTGGCTGTACACCTCGCACCACCTCTCTGGGCATGGGGATTTACAGACCCTCTCCTTACATTAGTTGACCACCACTTTTATTTAAGGGCACTAAGATTATCCATGTGAGACTTTCCTATGTGAAAATTGGGGTGCGCATGCCATTTGTTATGGCCTCAATGGGGCTTATCACCATTTTCCTCTTTTGAAATGGTTGAGAAGTCTTAGTATTACTCTTGCTACCTCCAACTGGGAAGTGCCCACTATTCTTACTTGTAAATGATGGATATGGACGCTTCACGATCTGGGAGTTGTGATTCCTTGACTTTCCACCAAAATTAGCAAAAATTATACAATTAAAATGATATTTTCTTGGCACCGCGTTTGGACAGTGAGAGAAGGATCACTGATGGAGGGCCTGGTGGTAATGGCTTTGGTTAACAATGCAAAACCTTTCACAAAAATGCTATGAGGTTGTTCTTACCCAAACTGCGTTTTATAATGCTGTTTTCTTATATAAAAACGAGCCAAATATTTTCTCTTATGCTATGATATGGAATCGATTTCAGTATACCAAATTACCCTGAAATCCCACGCTTGACCCTTACCATGGTCCGCAGAACACAGGCAGTATAAAAGGAGTTACTTTTGTAATACAAAAATGTTTATGCAACTGCTGAAGATATGGTAAGCTATGTGGCCTCAGTAGTAATTGTAGCCAATTATCCCTCTCCATTCTATGATGCGATAACATACCTTGGAGGCATGTTTATGCCTGAAAAAAAGTTTTCTGGTGAGGTATTAGTGTTTCCTGCTTTAGATAAAAACCGTTTGGGATATTTTTGTTGATTTCTACCCTTTCATCCCCTTCAGGTAAAATCAGAACAAACATTTCTGGTGGATACTGGAGCCTTTGAGAATTTTATGGACCAAGACCTGGCCGACTATCTTGGGTTGGGTTACTTACCAGGTGGTATGGTTGGGTGAGGGTTTTTCCAAGGTATTCCCATGCTGAAAGTTCTGGGGTTAGTGGATTATCAAGTTGGCAAAGACCATTTGTCTGACCTCCTTCAAGCTATCAAAAACCTTTTGTACCACTTTATTTTGGGTTAGAGCGGTGACGAAAGGCTAAACGTCAGAACCAACTTGAAAGACTTTATTTTTTCTTTAACTTTGGAGAATGTCATATATTAGTTGTCCCCTTGTCTGAGGCTAATTGTTAGGGTGATATGCCCCACTGACCCAATATCCACGCTCTTGGTCTTGCTCCGTTGCTGAAGCCCTCTCTGAGGTATTATTACCTTTCTGTTTGGAGGGGTTGGAATCTTCATTTGATGCGGCTTCAGCCAATGTACTACCAGCTCATTCAGAGTTTTATTGAGAGTTCAAGTTCACTATTGATCTGATGCATATATATTCTCCCATTTAACCTTTGACTGTATGGGAGGAAGCGGCCTTAGATGTGTGGGTTAAGGAGCAGTTAGCTAAGGGCGCAGTATTTCAGCTTACCTCCCAAGTATGCTCCCCACTTCACTTTGTGGAGAAAGACAATGGTACCTTATGCCCATGCGTAGATTTTGGTTTACTCAACAACGTCAATGTACCAGACTTGCATTCCATCACAATGGACTCAAATATTGCATGCTATGTGTTGAAGGCGAAATTCTTCTCCAAACTGGATTGTTTAAACGCATTCAATCAGATCTATATCAAGAAGGGCCAGGAGTGGCTAACTTCATTTCATACCAGAAAAAAAATTTCCAATTTCAGGTTATGCCCTTTGAGATTAAAAATGCCCCTGCTATCTTTCAATGTCATATAGATGCGGTTTTGGGGACCTGCTGTGGGGTATGCGCGGTATCCTACATGGATTATATTCTAATGTTATCCCCTAATCATGAGTCCCATGAAGTATACCTTTGGCAAGTGGTGGAGAGTTTAAAGGCATCCAACCTTAAACTGAAAATCAGTAAGTGTGAATTCTTCAAGTCCCAGGCTACCTTCATGGGCAAAATCATGTTTGATCAAGGCCATATGATAACTCCAGACAAGGAGAAGGCGATTTGTGAGTGGCCTACCTCCACTTTTGTAAAAGGAATTGAGAAGTTTTATGAAGTATATATTCCTTAAGAAATTCACGCACAATATTTATGAGATGTTGGCGCCCCTGTATAAAGCAAGTGGAGCTAAAGTTCTCCAGTGGTCTCATTTTGCAGGATGCCTTCCAAGCTGTAAAGTGCACCCTGATGTCCACATCCGTCCTTTTCCATGTAGATCCAGAAAAAGAGTTCATTGTGGCTAATGATGCCTCCAACTTCGCTGAAGAGGCTGCCTTATTGCAAGTAGGTAAAGATGGAATTTAGTTTCTTGTGGTATATATTTCTTGGAAGATGTCCCTGCCTGAGTTAACCTACGCTGTTTAAGATAAAGATTTATTGGCAGTGGTTGAGGCGCTTATCTTTTGGCGTCATCACCTGCATGGCTCATCCCAACCATTCTGCATGCGTACAGATCACCGTGCCTTATTGTACTACCACGCACCTCTTCCTTGAGCCCATGGCAAACCCGCTGGCATGAGACCCTATCACAATTTGTGTTTATCTATGAGTTTATTAAGGAAAGTAAAATGGTTTGGCGGATGCTTTGAGCAGCAACCCTGCACTAGCATCTGATCCCAAGGAGTTAGATGTGCATATTACCCATTTGATGATTCCTATAGAAAATATTGTGTCTCAACTTCCCTCTTGCTTGGCCCACGGGCCAGCGCTTGCTCCTCTGGAAAATGTGGAGAGATATGGTATGTTAAGAAAAGTAGTCCTTTTGCATCCTCTGTCAGCCAAATATACTATGGTCCTTGCCAAGAGTGCGTTGAATCAGGAGTACATTATCAAGGGTTACCACGTGAAGGATAAGATGGTTTGTTTTCAGAAACGCCTATAGTTTCCACCGGACCACTTCACCTGGAAATCATCTGGGACCATCATTATGGAATCATCATTGGTCATCCTGGGAATTGAAGTCTCTGGAGCTAATTTGACACACTTACATTTGAAAGGGTTACCCACTCAGGTGGCCAGATATTGTAAAGAGTGCCTGGTCTGCAATCAAATGAAACTGAATCGCCAGCCATTAGCAGGGTTGTTGGAACCAGTTTTAAAAGGATGAAGGGCCTTGGACTTCTTTATTGATGGTTTTTTATTTTGGAATTACCTGTATCTGATGGCTAAGATGCCATCATGGTAGTGGTGAACCCTTTTACAAAATTCGCCCACTTTATCCCCTGCAGAACCATGGTAACTGCAGTTGAGTTGTCTAGGCTCTTCATCTCTCATGTGTTTGCTATTCATGAGTGTTGAGCAATTGACTGGACCTAATTGTAAGATAAATGATAGAGACATAATAATGTTAACATGCTTATATTATTATGGATCATATTGGATATCAGTGATTATGGATCAGGAATATCCTAAGCTTATGTGAAGCTTGGAATCCACTGCCTAGCAAATTCACTTAATAATATTTGACTATGATGATATGGGCTCAAGGGCTTTGTTGGTTAGGTCAGACTTAACATTAAGAGTTGACTTAATGACTTGGGCACGTGGGCTTTGTTGGTCTATGTCAAAATTAGCTTTTGATGCCAATCAAGTTTTTTTTTGAATTAATCTCTAATTGGTGGTACAAATCGCCTTGGTATGTGCTGCCAATTGCTTGAGAAAGAGAACTGGTTTAGCTATTTTCAGATGCATCTGAAACGCTTTCTTGAGAATATTGACGAAATTACACCAACCCTGAGGCCATGTGAGATGCTCTGAGTCAAAGGATTGTAGACCCTCAAACTAACATTTTACATGTTCCTGTGTTCAAGTGCCATTGAAGATGAGACGTCATGAGAAAGATGTGGTGAACATCAAACCCTATAAATTATCTCCAAGTTGATACTAATAAAGGACAATCAACTATTACCACAAGTTCATAGCTTAACTTTATAAGCTTTTTATGTATAATACTCTACGTTTCATCAAGTCAGAATTTACTTGGGATCAGTAAGTTCAGGGCAGCGTGCCATCATCCAAGTAACAACAGGAGAATACATATTTGAAGTACTATTACCAAGGAGTTATATCTTGGACTATAGTCACCATCTAGTCATTGTCGCCATACAATAGACATTTGAAACTCCACCATACCGCAGAAGAAGAACTATCCATCTGAAGTGGACCAAAAATGCAACAAGTGGCGCTCATGGCTGGGAATGCAGATGGTGACCATTTTAAGCAGAGGAGCAACCCCTGGCTATATCAATTTTTAAGGATGAATTTACAGAACTGTAATACTCAGCGGACATAAAGAGTCATCAAATTGATAATCTCACTGAAGAAAAATACTTTAATTAATGAGGCAAATAATTCTCTACATAAAGAAGTGAATGGGGTAAAGAAGAAAATCATAGAAAAAGACCAAATGTTTTCTGCTCATTAATTGCAAATGACCAATCTGAATGAGAAGATTGCAATATTGAAGGATTGTCAAAGCCAGAACGCCCAAAGCAAATTTACTGATAGTGATGCCTCTGAACATTATGAATTTGATAGGCCACGTCAGCAACTGCCACGTAGAATGTTTGCTTTGGCCAACCCAAGTTCCTATAAACGTGATACAATGCCTCAGCGCCCTAGTACGCCTGGCCCAAGTAAACAAAGAAGTAATCATGATAACCATGGATGGGAAAGTGATAATTACAAACCTGAAATCCTGCCTGCTTTTGGCATGAACGGAAGTATAACCACATTTGTCAAACGCTTTGAAATGGCCATGTATGGGGTCAGCGACCATAACAAAGCAGCCACTATTATTAATTTCTGGATCAGTGGAGTATTGAGTTGATTATGCCTCACATTAACGAAAACCCAAACTATGTTATATCAAAGAGGCTGTGCTTCATGAATTTGGAGGTCCAGAAAGAATGTCAGACAGAAAATCTAAGTTTATGAACATTTGCTTCAAGAAAGATCAATCAATTGACAAATTTGCGGATTGATTCTATCGCAAAGATCAAGTTCACCTAGGTACAAAGTCTATGATTGATTTTGACGCTTAGATTTCATTAGAACATGCAGTAGAACCTTACCCAAATTTGCCAAACACTTTATTGCTACTCTTGTGCAAAACCTTGCGACATCTGAATTGGTTGGTTATTTGTGCAAATGTCCAAAAATTTATGGCCCTCCTAGTGCTGGGTACGGATAAGGACCTGCTGCTTCTGCTGGAAAACCATTTTAAATCAATAAGAAGATATACAGTAATCCACCTGTAAAAAGGGCAAAAATCAAGTACAAAAGCCTCACGCCCAATGAGTGAGATTATTTGCTTTAACTGCAATTGTAAAAGTCACTTTGCTTTCTGATGCTACCAGAAAAATTTCAATGTAGTCCTTCCCAATACTGTGCAGGAGGAGAGAAAAGAACAAGCACAAAAGATGCAGGATGCTCTATTGTGCCTAAAACACCAGTCCCACCTGATTGAAAAGAAAACGCTGACCACGGGGCCTTGGTTAACAATGAAATGAATTCTATTTTAGTATCAAATGAAGATTCTTTAAACTTACATGTGGTAACTCGCTCCTAGAGTAAGGTTGTCATACCTGAAGCCTCTGAAGTAGTCGCTAAACCCTATGTGCAACAAATACTTGAGAATATTCCAGCCAAATGGCTGAGAAATGCAGCAGATACCCCAAGCTTGAAAGGGGTGAGTATAGCCATGCCAATCGACACATTCATCAGTGAATGTCCCAGTATTGGAAATACTCTGAAGCACACTCTTAACTCCCTGGATTCTTCCCATATTCAATTAGTAGACTCTATTGATCTTTACTACTCTGACTTTACTAACGTGAATATTCTAGTCAACTAGATCATATTTGTAGCTATTGTTGATAGCAGAGCACCTGTAAGCATTATTTCCATAAAGTTGGTAAAAAAATGAAAATAGCTCCAGACATTGACCATCATTGGGAATATGGTACTGCAGGCCTTAATAGCTCTAAGAGTGAAGGAGCTTACAGCACTTTGCCACTGCAATTTGGAGCTTTGGTAGTAGCCGGACAAGCAATAGTGCTTCCAAACGCCAATTATGACATATTAATTGGAACTAGTTTTTTAAGGACCTATAGGATCTTAAAGATTTTAAAGAGAACATTTTGCCATTATTGGGCCAATAAGTTCTGATTTATTACTCTCATGACAGTACAAAGCCCATAAGCCGTTGTAGAAATTTTATCAATATCTTATGCCAATGAGATAATACCAGTGGGATAATTCAGCGGGGAAATCAAAGCCGCCCTGTGCCAACCGCCATAAATGAAAATTGAGTAATACCTCTAAGTGTGAATAAGGATCTGAAAATAGCTCCAGGCCATCAACTGGTTATGAGGACTGGGACCACTCTGGATATTCCAGAAGGACTATACAGGGAGGTTGTATCCCCGTGGCATCATCCTCAAATGGAACCTAATGTGGCTCCTGGAATACTTATACCAGGGCATGGGGAGATTGATGTCCTATTAACAAATTTGACCATCCAAAGTATCAAGGTCAAGAAATATTAAGTAGCTGCATTCGTACACCTACTTCCAAGGGATGGGTTAAAATCAGCTGTCAAATTTGGTGACTTATCTGAGTTTGGCTTACTGACTGAAACCCTTGAAGCACATACTGTAATTTCTCAAGAATTGTTTACCAGATTATCAGAATAGCAGAAGGATGAAGCACTTAAGTTGTTTTTTTAACAATATTCTGAGATTTCACCAAAGATGACCAAGATTTAGGTTGTGCAAAAGGAGTACAGCATTTTGTTGACACCAGGGACCATGTGCCTATTAGAATGAGGCCAATCTGGAGCCTCAGGGCTAGCTACAAAATAGTTGGAGAAGAGCTATACAAATTGCTAAAAAGTGGAATGATAGTGCCCTCTAAAAGCTCATGGGCCAACCCAGTTTTAATTGTAAAGAAAAAAGATGGCAGCAATTGAGTTGTGATTGATTATCAACGCCTTAATGACATTACAACGAAAAGATATGTATCCGTTGCCCATAATTGATGATGCTCTGGACCATCTGGGAGAGGCGTTTTATTTTACCACAATGGACCTCATCTCAGGATATTAGCAGATTGAACTGCCTCAGTAGGAGCAGGAAAAGTGCACGATGATTGCTGCTTGAAGGGCTGTTCTAACTGACGCACATGCCACAGGGGCTGTGCAACGCACCAGCAACCTTTCAGTGCGCAATGGACACAATTTTGGGGGACCTTAAATTATCCTGCATACTGGTGTACTTGGATGATATCAATGTTTTTTGCGAACATTTGCCAAACATCTGGAGCACTTTGAACAAATGTTCAAACGGCTGTTGAAGGCCAATCTGAAGAGAAAACCTAAAAAATGGCAATTCTTTAAAGAACAATTGAAATATCTTGGGTTTGTCATTGATTCCAAGGGATTATGGCCTCAACCTCAAAAGGTGGAAACGATTAATTAAATGCAACCTCTGACAATTATGAGGGATGTTCAAGTAATCTTAGTCATGGTAGGATAATATTAAAGAATTGTAGAAGGGTTTGTGAAGATTGCTGAGCCCCTATTCCACTTACTACAAGGAGGAGTTCGTTTTTGCTTGGCAGAGGAGTGCCAACAAGCCTTTGAGGCTTTGAAAACTAAATTGAGCATGGCGCCTATTCTCCAATATCCATATTTCAGTAAGCCTTTTATCATACAAACTGACGCCTTGTTGACCGCGATTGGAGGTGTGGTATCTCAGATTGTGATGATGGCGAGGAGCATCCAGTTGCTTATTGCATAAGGACGCTGAATAAGCATGAGCGTAATTATACGGTGACTGAAAGAGAATATTTGTCTGTCATCTATGCTTGTAAACAATTTCAGGCTTACATTTATGGCACCAAATTTCAAGTAGTGACATATCACAGCTCATTACAATGGCTCCACAATCTCAAGGAACCTGAGGGACAATTAGCCCACTGGGCCCTGAAATTACAAGCATACAATTATGAAATTATTCATAGAGCTGGAGCGGCACATCAAAATTCAGACAGACTATTGCGACTTCCTATTGTAGCTGTCCTGAGCAGTTTGGCCATGAGCTTCCTAAAGAAATGATTACCTGAAGGTATGGAGATGAGCCACCTGAAATACAAAAAGTGATCAAAAAAGCATTAACCAACACCAAATATTGAAATGGAGTTTTATACAAGCCTAAGCCTGAAGGGCAACGTCAAATTTTCCCAAAACCTTCAGACCAAATGGAGATTATTACACAAGCACACAAGGCTGTCAGGCATGGGGGGTTGACCAAGATGCTAGAATTATTTTGATTGAGTTACTAATAGGATTCCATATGATTTGATATTCAAGATATGCTCTATAAATGTCATTCATGCCAAATTGCAAAGCCTATGAAGTCAGATGTGGAATATTGTTTAATCAAACCTGCCTGGGCCTTGTATACTATGTCAGTTTGATGTAGTTGGCCCTTTGCCTGTGAGTAGCCTCGCAACAATTACATAATTGTTGCTATTGACCATCTGACAAAATGGTTGAAAGCAAAAGCAATTTGAGACGTTGGGGCTCTAACTACTGCCAAGTTCATTATGGACAAAATTATTTATTAGCACAGATGCCCCTAGAAGATCTTGTTGGACAATGGCACAAATTTTACTGCCCAAATGGTACAACGGTTTTATGAGTTGATGTCTATCAAAGGAGTGTTGTCAACACCATACCATACTGAACCTAAAGGTATGGTAGAGCAAGTGAATGGCACTTTAGTCAGCATATTACACAATAATGCAGCCTTGGCGCCTTTGCAATGGGCGACTTCAATTAGTGCTATCATGTTTGCATACAATATTTGACACCACAAAAGCACAGGCCACTCTCCGTTTTAACTTCTGTATGGTAGACAGCCTGCTCTGCCTCCATTATTATATTCAGTACTCAGTTCAACTGACGCAAATAACCCAAATAATTATGTTGAGCAACTAGCAAAGACTTTAATCAATTTGCAATCTGAAGCATATCAAGACACAATTAGTCAAAAAAAACTAGTCAGAAGAGCTATGACAACACTAAATGAGCTACTGTGATTAAGTTCAAGGAAGGATACTTAGTAATATATTACAACACTCATAGTGCAGGCCGCGCGTGCAAGCTGGCCTTGCTTTAGAAAGGAATTTTATTACATTGGAAAAATATCCAAAGACATATATATTATTAAGGATCAATGCAGCTAGGTTGTGAATCAAGTACATGCTAAGTTCATTTTTCAATATTATAAAGAATAAAATAATACAAAATGAAAGAAAAAGAAAAGTAGAAAAAAGAAGAATATGTATATAATGAATAATATAAAATAAATATAAATACAACAAAAATAAAAAATAATAAAAAGACAAAAAAATAATTGCAAAAACTTTAATTTTAATTTAGAGATTTGATGCCTCGCTGGCATTGGAACCAGATAACCCTTCTTTGGTAGGGGGAGGAGAGTGTGATCAAACCAGAGAAGCCTGTAGCAGAATTGGAGAGATGCAAATCTCATACAAGTCCTGACTATCCTAACCCTGTCAGAGAAGTGCTAAACCCAAAAAAGCTCAGCACCAGGCACACTGGCCCTGTTGGCCTAAGAAAGGCCATTGAACTAAAGGGAAAGACCATTGGAAGGGACTTCAGAATAGGTGAGAAAGGTTCAGCTTGGGAGTAAATGCTGCAAAAAGGATGATAAAGTCAGTAAGAAGGCTCTCAAGGAAGGGGTAAACTTGGGAGAGGAACACTTTTTCGCAAAACATTTGCAAATGGGCCTCATCTAATACCCTGCGCATGTTGGGCATGGTACAGTGGGGAGCGAGGAAGGAGGGGAGTGAATGCACGCTCCCAGAAGAGCCATCTTTGGGAAATAATTTTTAGAAAGCCCTTTCACCAAGCTTTTGCAAAGGGCTTGGTATATCACCAGTATGCGCCAATATTTTATAATTTAAGACTTTAGGCCCAACGAGATGTAAAAATTGGTATGTACCAAAGCGTTTTGCACCAAAGCCTAACAACTGAGTTAGCAAAAATAAGAGCCTGGTTGGCCTCAAAAATATTGTATGCGGCAAACTCAGGACTTGTAGCAAGTGTGGACAAAAAGTAGGTATTTATAAGCTCCAACATCAAATCGAGCTCTAGACCCAACAAAGCCACACTGCTCATATGTAAAGAGGAAGCAAGATTATTATAAGTAAAGATGCAAAAAAGGGAAAACAAGAAGTCAGAAAGGAGCATCTAGTACTAAAAAAAGAAGTCAGAAAGGAGATCCCCATCTGAAGCAAATTGATGCCAGATAAGGGTTTATTGGGACTGAACAGCTTCAGAAGCCCAAAGAGATAAAGGATAAGTTGAAAGGGGATCCTGCTTGACCCATTGGGATGTTTGACAGACAGTACTCAAAGCCAAGGGGGCTTGTTTGGGTTCATTAATTGGTGAAGTTTCAGGGGGGTGCAAAGCTGAACTCTCTAGTATCGTGGATGTGAAGCTGGTTGATTCAGCTTGAGAAATCATGGGCAACACGCCCATGTTGACCATAGCACGCCACATGGACTTGCTTATTCTTAGGAAGACTCTTCTTTCCAAGGCAGAAAGGCTATTGATATAACGTTCATATTTTGATGAGTGCAAAAAGTTAGACATTGCGACCCAGAAAGAAGGGTACCCACTGCTTATATCCAGTCAAGGCGGGTTAAGTGTTGAGCAATTGACTGGACCTAATCGTCAGATATTTGATAGAGACATAATAATGTTAACATGCTTAATTTATTATGGATCATATTGGATATCAGTGATTATGGATCAGGAATATCCTAAGCTTATGTGAAGCTTGGGATCCACTGCCTAGCAAATTCACTTAATAATATTTGACTATGATGGTATGGGCTCAAGGGCTTTGTTGGTTAGATCAGACTTAACATTAAGAGTTGACTTAATGACTTGGGAACGTGGCTTTGTTAATCTATGTCAAAATTAGCTTTTGATGCCAATCAAGTTTTTTGATTGAATTAATCTCTAATTGGTGGTACAAATCGCCTTGGTATGTGCTGCCAATTGCTTGAGAAAGAGAATTGGTTCAGCTATTTTCAGATGCATCTGAAACGCTGTCTTGAGAATATTGACGAATTTACACCAACCCTGAGGCCATGTGAGATGCCCTTAGTCAAAGGATTGTAGACCCTCAAACTAACATTTTACATGTTCCTCTGTCCAAGTGCCATTGAAGATGAGACGTCATGAGAAATATGTGGTGAACATCAAACCCTATAAATTATCTCCAAGTTAATACTAATAAAGGACAATCAACTATTACCACAAGTTCATAGCTTAACTTTATAAAGCTTTTTATGCATAATACTTTACGTTGTATCAAGTCAGAATTTACTTGGGATCAGTAAGTTCAGGGCAGCGTGCCATCATCCAAGTAACAACAGGAGAATACATATTTGAAGTACTATTACTAAGGAGTTATATCTCGAACTTAGTCACCATCTAGTCATTGTCGCCATACAATAGACATTTGAAACTCCACCATACGCAGAAGAAGAATCAGCCATCCAAAGTAGACCAAAAATTCAACGGTGTGGTTTCCTTAAGAAATAATTAGAAATCGTGGACCCCAGTTTACTTCTGTCTTTTGGGAAGAGTTGTGTAAGACTCTTCAGATCCATCTCTGCCATTCATCTGCCTATCACCCTCAATCAGATGAGCAGACTGAATGAGTGACCCAATGCTTGAAGCAATTCCTGCAGCATTACATTGCCGCAGACCATTCAGATTGGGTTTCCCATATCCTCATGGCCTAATTCAACTAGTTCAACGCCCAACATAAATCAATAGGTCTTTCCCACTTCTTCGCCAACTATAGCTTCAACGCCACCTACAACATGGGGCTGAGTTGTGGATCCAAAGTGGAATCGGTTGTGGACTTTGCAAAAATTATCAAGAAAGTACACCTGGGTGTGAGCACAAACTTGGATGCAGCTATGCAAGCTTATAAGGAGAACGCGGAATTGAAAAGATTGGTAGTCCTGCGTACAAGGAAGGGAATCTTGTGGTACTGGATGCTGAATACATCTTTATCAAGAAACCATGTAATATAATGGGACCAAAGAGAATTGGGCTTTATTGCGTTGTCAGAAAGGTGGGCCACGCCTCATAACATTAGATCTCCCCCCTCATTCCTGATCTTTTTAGTTTCCCATGAAAGTAAGCTTACGTTGTTTGAGGGCCTCTTTAGAGACTCCAGAGGCTTATCTCGTGGATGGGGCATCAGAGTTGGAAGTGGAAGAGATTGTAGCCTCTTGCAGAGTTAGAAGAAGACTTGAGTACCTAGTATCCTAGAAGGGATTTGACACAGCAGAAAATAGTTGGGTACCAGCGCGCAACTGTGCTCAAGCCCATGATATGGTCAAACTTTTCCACAAGCGGTTCCCTGAGGCTGCAGGACCCAATTCTCAGCAAACCATCGCCACTATGAAGTTGGCCACAGCCCACAAGAACTTTTCCCTGGTGAAAGCCCCTGGAGGGGGGTGGAGCCTCAAAAGAATGATAGGATAATGTCATGGCCTGATATCATGATTGAGGGTAACAACTGAAAGATATAGTTAGTCTTCAGGAGGAAAAAAGGTGAAATTAGCAGGCCTTCCTAACCTCAAACATACCCTGGACCAGCGATGGGTTCAGGCCAGATGTGCCCAAATCATCTATGGGATGTGCGTGACGCTCAGCCCTGTGTTATGACAAGGGCTTTAAAACGCACTTGCTCTAATATTATCAGAAATGGTTTGGTTTGGTTGCTTGTAAAACGGGGTTTCAAACCCCTTTGATTTTTAAAATTTGAAATTAGATCAGCTGTTTCAACAATCAATAACTTGAGTTCAGTAAATCTCAAGATATAGTACCCTGGCTGAGGGAAGCATGCGCTTATTTGTGCACCTGGGCTTAGCACCACTTCTATCAATTGACAATTCCCCTGATTACTTTAAGTATGTTTCCTCAAGAGCAACCTTTCTCGTTAGTTGACTTTCTATTAATAAACCCCTTTTAGTTTACATTTTTTAAATGGTGTTGGGCAAACCTTTGCGCGGACCTCCTCAAGGAAGTCTCTAACTGTGTTGGTCATCATGTTTTCACAAAATTATCTCCCATATCTGGTTCTCCGCTGAACCGCCCTGGTCCCATCCAGAATAAAGCACAAAAGCATACCTGCACCAATCTTTACTTGGTTGTGAACCCCCCGTTGAGGTCCGGCCAAGTTTTGTTAATGATATTGGATCTTTTATTATATACTGCGCTTTACACCCTTTCCCTGTGTCCCTTCTGCTCTGGCATCTTCCTTGGTGCCCTGTTTATCATGTTACTAATGACTAGTTCCCTGGTGGTGTAGCTGTGCACCTCACACCACCTCTCTGGGAACGGGAGAGTTACAAACACTTTCCTTATAATTATTATCTGCTTTATTTGTTAGTGGTGAATTATTATAAATAACCCATAGTAGATGTGGGAGTTACCATTCAATATGATAATTACTGTTGGTTTTAATTTCTCGTGGATTATTTCCTTTAACCAGATTTTATTCTGTCAGATTACTAATGTTCCATTGGGGAGGATCTCTGATATTGTTTTCGATTTATTGATTAAAAGTACAACAACTACTAATTATATTATCTTGTATAAAGTGATCTGAATTTGTTCCCAATTAATAAGGGTTTATTAGCAGTTGCTGAGCGTTGAAAACGCTGTAGTTGGCAGCAAATTGCAGTTAATTTATATAGAAAACTGGAGATCGGTGGCTACTCTACTTCTTCTGTAAAGAGTTCCAATTTTAAAGTCTGGCTTCGTTGACAATTGTTTCTCAGAGATTAATTGCACGGTTCTGTTATGTGCACAATTCGCATTGCTTGATAGTATAATATAGATGAGCAATAATAGTATGAAGACTATTATCCATAGTTGAATAAATAAACTTAGTTAATTGGTGGTCCGATGCTAAACTTGGAATGATACGCAAAATACTGATTAGGTTGACAATTAGGGACTTCTTCCTTACCCCAACTGAACTTAATCATTCTCAGATTCAGTTGTTCCTGTACTTAGTTCCCTTCATGCTGAGTTGGCAGAGATCCACGTCAAAGGTCTGCTTCTCTTCTAAGGATATCTGATCCTTACTCATTATCACACAAAAGAGTCCACAGTTATTGTACTACAACAATAGTAAACTTAAGATGAATATAACTTATTAATTCTATTTAGTTCTTGGGTAAAATATGAATTGATCAGCTCTATTAATACAATAATTAGGGAATTTAGAAGGAGAAATTAGCGCTCAACTCCTCAGTTGGCGCCTCAGCCATGAAACGGCAGCCATTGCCATTGAATTACCCTGTGAAGTCTCTTCCAACGATGGTCTTTCCAATGGGCTAAGGACTCCTCCTTTGGACATCCCAGAGACCTGAAAGCGGAAAGAGCCAGAAAACGTGTCACAACTTCTTGCTCAATCACAGCGAATCAACCACATTTGGCTAGCAACCTGCTTATGTAATGGGACTTTTTAACCATTATAGCAGGTCATTAACCAACTGATTGGTTTGCTAGTTGCAGGTGTCCTCACTCGCCTTACAACTGCTGATTAAATCTCCAATCAGTCAGTAATAAAACCTGACCAATCCCAATCGGTGCACCTAATAGTTAATCAACAATCAACTATTAGGTGCCTCAATTCTGTTGTCAATTCTTTCTGACAAGACCTTAAGCATTTGCATGGATTATCCCAGATGGATCTGAACCTGGAAAATTACATAAAAGTTACCAGACATTTTTAACCCGAAAATGAGGTCAAACAATATCCAATTCATTTGCTAGTGGGACTTATTCCCTAGCGAACCAGCAGATAATCTAGGAAGCTGTAAGTCGAGCAAAAATCCCAACGGTGTATAAGAAGGAGGTTTGAAAGGTTTTTGGATCTTACATTGTGCTGGCAAATCCACTTGGAATAATTCATTGTTGAAAACTTGAATTATATGAAATGGTCCAGCTCATACACAAGCAACTTACAATATGGAACCTGGAGGTAATATTTGATATCCACCAAGTCACCTATCTGATAATCAGGAGCTGCGCGATGTTTCTTATCAACAATCCTCTTAGATTCATTAGTTAATTTAGTCATTTAGTTCTGGACCTGTTGGTGCACTTTCCTAATATAAAATGTCAATTCATTTGCTGCTGGGATGTTACTATGTATTTGGGACTCAATGGCAAAAGCGTGTTATACTCCAAGTTTTTTGCATTGACATACCCCAGTTGCCAAATTAAGGGAGTTGTAATAAGAAAACTGAGCAAAGGAAGGTCAGTTGCCCATGTACCTTGGGAAGCTTTAGCATAACAGTGGAGTTACTGTTCTAATTCTTTAATCATTATTTCATTTAAGGCTATCCAATTTAGGGTGGTATGCATATACTTTAAGTAGGATTTGATCTTTAGCATCTTGCACAAAATTCAAGAATCCTAAGGTAAACTAGTCCCTCTTTCACTGATCTCAACCTGCGGCAATACAAACAGGGATAATACATTTATTATAAACAGTTATTCCATACTTCAGCTGTTGCTGTTGTCAAACATGGGATAAATATAGCATATTTAGTGATATGATCTACCACCATGGTCACATCATAGCCCAAGACACTGGTAAACCTACATTGTTGCCCGATAAAAGTGAGGTCCAAGGGCCTTCAGTCTGATGAAGGGGTTTAGGAGACTTATAAGGTCTTTCCTATCTAATTTGGAACATGTATAGGTTAGTCTGGCCTCTACCCAAGCTTGAACATCCTTTTTGATTCCGTTCCAGTCATATATATGCTTAATCATATCTGTTCAAATCTTAACACCAAGATACCCTATAGTGGGAGGATCATAATGTTCCATTATGACCTGGTAATGCAGAACAGAGGAAATACAAACTCTATTGTGGAAATATATTACTCTATCCTTTTGGGATTACCATCCAGATGGGGCCTTGCAAAGTCAATCTTAGTCAGAATTTCAAGGCCTTCAGAATCAAGTACTAAGGTGGGCTAACAAAGCATCCAGGAGTGAACCTTAAACATCAGGCGGAGCATGGGAATTGACACATGAACCTACATTGCTAAAAGGTGCTGAATGATTGGCAGGAGCAACAAGGGGTGGCAACCTGGTATTTGGGTCTATAACTCGGTGGAGAGGGGGCAACTGTGGAAATTGCAGATAAAAGTGTGGTTACAACTTGATCAGGGGTAAATCATTGTAACTCAGAATTGGCCTTAAGGTCAGGGCCCATAAGTGGATTGCAACTAAGAATATCTTTCAAGATATCGTTAGACCCCTTGACAAACTTGTAAAAAAGTAAACAAGTCATGTTGACCTTGGGAAAAGTATACCATGCCGAGTTTTTTAACTTGTGCTGATTTCAAACCTGTTTTGATCAAATCCTGACCCAAAGTGGAGCAGAAACCACCCCGCTATGCTACCACTCCTCTCCCCTTTACAAACTTGTACTTGATGTTATAACTGAGGATATTGTGGTGAGTTTGAGACTACCTTTGCGCCAACCTTTGGGGTTTACATTAGTAGGTATGTGACTTATGTTCGGTGCACACAACCACAGGAAGTTTAGCACCCTGTAAGAGGTACCTTCAGTGCAATAATGATAAGAGATACAACCAACTCTTTATAATAGATGTCCCATGTACGCTCTGTGATACTAAACAACTAAGAGAAATACCCCACATATTGTTCCCTCCTCTCATGCTCCTTGAAAAATGACAGCAACCACTCCGGTACCAGAGGCGCCACAAGCCACAAAAAGAGGTTTAGTCTCATAAACGTGGAGAAGAACAGGGATAGTGGTAAAAATGTCTTTTATTGCATCAAATGCTTGTAGACATTCAGAGGTCCAGAAAAGGGGCATTTTTACCAGTGAGAGGGTGAAGGGTTAGGTAAATTCAGAAATGTCTGGTGTAAACTTTTTACAGAAAGTGACTGTTTTTAAGAAGCTACGCAGCTTCTTCTGAATTACCGGGGTGGGCCATGAGAGGTAGGCATCTAACTTGGAAGGCGCAATGGCATGCCCATCTTTTATTATCAGGTCCCCTATAAATTTCACTTCATCTTTGTAAATCTCACACTTGGATGGCTTAGAAACTAGTCCAAACTTTTGAAGTACCGCCACTACAGCCACCAAATCCTTACCATGTTGTTCAGCGTTTAGTGAGTGTATTAAAATGTCATTTACATATGCAATCGCACAAGAAAACCTGAGATACCCCTGGGAGTCATTGGTGTGGTGCTGAAAGACATCTGGCTCGCTCTAATCCAAAAGGCATACTTTGAACTGGTATATTCCATACCAGGTACAAATTTCTGTCAGACAATTTCAGCTAAACTTGACCTGCACTTGGTGTAAAGCATTTAATAAGACAAGTTTTGAGAGAACCTTAGACTTTAATCTTGGACAATTGCGTCTTCCAAGGGAGGGGATATGAATATTAGATTGTAACTTTGTTAGATGGCCATAATTTATGAAAGCCCTTAAAGTGCCATCAGGTTTCTATGCAATGAACAAATAAAGATGTCACTAGAGAAGTCTTCTTGATCATCCACCCCTTCTTTACCATATCATCAATCCAGGATTTAAAAGCCTTGTCTTCCTCAATGATGTAGGGATATAGTGGAAAATTGTTCTTGATGGGGTCAATTGTCAGATGAAAATTCATATCAAACTCATAGTGGCTTAAGAGCTTATTGGAGCCCTCTACACAAAAAACGATATTGTGGGGCGTGAGGATAAGAGGCAACGTAGGTAAGTCAGGAACAACATTTGTGAAAGAGTATTGTACTGTTGCCTCCACAGAATTCCCTGTTGCCAATATAGTAAAAGGGTAAATTACATGAAAGAAAATTTATGGTAAAGGCTAATATGTTTTGCTTTTTTGTTAATAATCGCTGACTGGCGGAGCCACCATCCCACCCTTAATTCATGGGTTATAATAACCTTGGAATGGCTGCAAAGGTTGCCACAAACTCATACTCATGGACAATAAACCTCAGTTGTTTGAGCAGGGAACTTTGAGCATAGTTATACTATATGTCCCCATAACAGGTGAGCCAGGGGGTAACTTTAAGATCCAACACTTGCACAACTTTTGGATCATTGTAATTATCCGTGGCTCCAGTGTCCACAGGGGCATTTCTGTGACCTTGCGCTGTCAAACCGTGATATTTAATAAGCTAGAAGTATAAATGATCAAATTTATATAATTCACTAAGAGAACAAATGAAGGATCTAATCTAATAGCATTTAAACTTCCACCCTTAGTGTATCTATTTATAAGCTGGGTGGCATAGCAGCAGCCCTGGAATATGAAGAGGAGTGTAATTAATATCTTTAAAGTCTGTTAAAGGCCGTAAATCATAAATATTCTCATACAGTGGGTTGACATGGCGCTGTTCTTTAAACTAGTGAAAATTAAAGATGAAATGTGCTGAGATTGCTGGATCTGCGGGCTCTATAGGGATTGCAACCATTCCCAGGTGCTTTTAGGAGATGTCTTCACATGGGATGGAACCCTTAGACCACGAAGGTTCTATGTGAACCAGAATTGATTCTTCAACACTCTGAGAGGGATTATATTAGTCATTTGAGCAGTAACAATATTCTGATTCTGGAGCACCTGGTCCATAATTTTGTACTTTGGCCCATAACTTCCATTTTTTGGCTGGGTTATTTTATTAGGAACTGAGCGTTCAAAAAAAAATTATGTTGTAGATGTGGGTACCATAGCAAACAAAACAACAGTCAAAACTTTTTAGGCGGCGCCTCTAGTGAGGGTTGAATAAGATAAAATGGGAGAGGGGTGTTGAATCTTTTAAAAACTTGCGGGAATGATGGAGTGAAGTTTCCTGAAGGGTTGGAAGTACTGTTCTTGGAAAGTTGGGTTTAGTTATTACCTAAGAACCAGCTTGCATTGGAAGCAGCAAGCTAGATCTTCCTATGGCCTCTGGTTTGTTCATAACACAATCCGTGATTTCTCAAGATAAAATTGTATATATGATAAACTAAAACAGAGGGTTTTTCAGTAAGTTATTTTTAGAAATAACAAAACTATGACCCAACACTCTTCAAATTAGCAGAGTGCTGGGTTTATATGGTACTAGAGAGGGGGATTGCTAAGCTCCAAGTATCAAGCTTGAATGCCAATTCCCAATCTGGTAATGTAAAGATCGTTGCTTCAATTGTTTATCATAGTTGTAAATCAACTAAGCATCCCGCAATATTCTCAGGCTGGTTTAGTACATTCCAAATACCTTATTTAACTAATGCAAGCTGACTAGGGATGGACATTACTGAAAGAAAGAAAGTAAACATTGACATGAAACCTGAGCAGGGTCAACTTCATCAAAGAAAGTTTTCCACCTTCTTATTGGGACTCAGATTTTTCTGGTTAAGTCATATCAAGGTTTTCATGTTGTTAAGCCTACTAACCACCAATAGCTTCCTTTGGCTGGCACATCAATTAATGTGAGAAGGGAGAGAATTGAACCCGCAACCTTCAGGTTTAATTCCATACGCCCTAAGGACTCGCCTTCCACCCCCTACATTCCAAATACTCAAGTATATATTTACAATATTGTAATTTTGTGCAAGGTTAAATCCTTATTTACATATTTCTCCTCTTTTCTTTTTATTAAAATCTACTGTTTTATCTAAATTATCCTTGAGTTTTTGTGTAATCATAAGGGCACCCATTGCAAGAAACTTTAATACTGAACTCTGGGGTATGGCCCCCTGCTGCAGTGGGTCTGCGTTAATCAAGGCCAATTACTGAACCCTGACTGCGGGTGGGATGACTCTCACAACCCCAAAACTAACATATTCCTTACTGTTTGATATACCAAGTAGCAAAGGCTATCCAGCCAGTTTGGAGTTATGCCTCCCATTCCTTATTGCAAAGAATGAGGCCAGACTGACCCCTCAAGTTGGACTTACTTGAGGAAAGAGGATTGCAATAGCTTTCCACGGCTATCCTAACTGTCGCATGACTATGGCCAAGGAGCTTGTTGCATAGATTCCTTCTGTAGGGAAGCAATGCTGGTTTATGGCAAGTCATAGACATACATCACTTCCCCCATAATTTGCACCAAACCCTGAACCCCTTTTTATCTGCAAACAGATTTGGAGGAGCATATGCAATCAAGGTCTCTGGTCATTCAAGATGAAAAGAGAATAACTTACATTTTGGTTGGTATTCTTCTTACCATATGAGAACACTTCTCCACACAGAATCTACTGTCAGACACTCCATGTAAAATATGTTTGGCCATCTCCTCCCTTTCATATACCTTACAGGCATCCATAAGGTCATCCTCCTTATGTTTACTCCACTTTCTCAGAGCCGCCCCAGTGACCAAGATGTTACTAAGGGGTTAGAAGACAAAGTTCTGAACTGGTTAGACCAGCATCCCTTAACACTCCTCCTCAACAAGTCCATCAGGCCATGTGGTTTTTTAAAAAATCCAGGACAATAATGTCAAGCAAATTTTCTCTGTCCTGTAGATCTCAGAACTTGGAAGTTGTGAACTCTGAGAGGCAGACACCATCAACACCTTTCACCTTTATCCAGTCTCAAAAGATGAAGAGGCTCTTCCATCTAATTGGTAACTCCAGCCTTATCTTCCTCACGGGAACACATGCTGATACTGCTTCCACGGCCTTCTAAATAGGCTGTTGTAATTTTGGCAGTATTCAGTATATACGCCAACGGATTTTTGCACAGGGTTAACCCACTGAGCAATAGGGACCAACGATATGATGATCACTGTCCTCAAAACAACAGAATAACTTTAAATGAATATGGAGCACTCGCTCCCACAGCCTCATTTATTAAATGTATTTATAATACCGCGGATTCCTCTTATTCCGCTAACTTCTACTATCAAAAACCTACCTTCCCTTGATCATCTCATCCTGCTTAAATTGTAACAATTTTGGATAATATTACTTACATGGCTTAGTAACTCATTCGCCATATCTCATTGGTTTCGTCAATCAACAATCCAATATCGCCTCATTTCAAAGCGCCTCAATCACCATCACCATTTCAATTCCAACGGATTCCATTCATTTCGCTGGATAACCTCAGGCTTATCATCCAGTCATATCGATTTCACAACATTACCCCCTCCTTGACTGTACAATAAGGATTCTATTATTTTGTACATTTGGAGGAACTTTGCATGAACCTGGTTAATGATCCAACCGCTAGTAGGGTCCTTGATAGTATATGCATCTATACCAGTCTTCTCAATGACTTCAAATCGTCTAATCCAGATACTGGCCAACTTATGTTTCTGGCCAAACCCATGTTGATCATGAAATAGGACCATGTCTCCATCTTTGAACTGTGATAGGTCACTCCGTCATACATGATCAGCAGCCTGGCTTTTGATTCTCTTAGCTAAGCTGAACGAATATGCTTTAGTTTGCAATTTAATCAGTGTATTCATTAGGGTGGTCAAATAGCGCTGCAGATCCATTCTGCCGGTGTCCTCCACACAAGCATATAGGAACGCAGGCAACGCGGGGTGCCGTCCATAAAGCAATTGGAATGGGCTTTTCCCGTGAAATAATGGTAACCAATGTTGTAGGCAAACACAACAGTAGAAAGGAGGGTACTCCAATTGGAGGGCCTATCAGTAAATAACTTCTGGAGAATGTTCATCAGGGTCCCATTAACCCGGTCAACCATTCCGTTGGACTCAAGGTGATATGGAGTTGTTAGAACCCCCCAGATGGCCATCAGCTCATTTAAATTAGGTAGAATGTGTGAAGTGAAGTTTGTTTCATTATCAGTAAGGATGAATTGGGGACAACCGTGTCGCTGAATTAAACACTCCATAACAAACTTGGCCACCATTATCTCCCCCAAATCTCTTATTGGTCGCGCCTCAACCCACCTGATCAAGTGGTCTATTGCTACAAGGATATTTGCACTGGTTTGTCACTGTTGGCAAGGGACCCACCACATCGATTGAAATGGTGTGCCAGGTGAAATGCAGCTTCACTAACCGGTATGAAGTCTTCTGGCAGAATGGCTTTTCTACTTGGCATTGGTGACAGGAGGAGATAGTATCAAGAATACCGAAGTCCATGCTTTCCCAGTAATACTGAGGCCGCAATAATTCCATGGTTTTACGTACTCCTCCATGACCAACTGCTCGGTGTGCACTCATAATAATAGTTGGGCAGGCGGAAGGTCTTAAAATATTCATGGTAGTGTCCCCTATCTGCTTATATAATTCCCCATTTTTCTGAAACATATTGGCCCTTATTCCATCCAATACCTTGATGACTGGAAGTGGTTCATCATCATACTTGCCACTAAGCATCTTATCAAACAGGATATCACTCAGATCTGCTGTAACTGCAATTGTATGTAATCTCAATAAACAATCAGCATTTTGGTATTTTACTCGGTTTGGTGAAGAATTTCAAAATTGTATGCCAGCAATTTAAGAGCCCATTGGGCTAGACGCCCTTCCGGTTCTTTCATATTTTGTAACCAACATAGCGAGGCATGATCCTTTACAACTCTGAATTTCACCCCATGCAAATACACCCAAAATTGCTTATAAGCGTAGATCACCGCCAAGCACTCCCTCCCAGTCACAGTGTAATTGCGTTTGTGGCTGTTCAAACTGCGACTACAGTATGCTATGGGGTGCTCTTCTCCTTTCTCATCCTTTTGGGATAGGACTGCTTCTACAGCGGAAAGGGCTTCATCTGTCTGAACAATGAACTCTTTTTCAAAATTGGGATAGCGTAACACCAGTGCACTGGTTAATGCTGTTTAAAGCGTATCAAAATTGTGTTTCCGACATTCTGCCCATTCAAACATAGTGTCCTTTCTTAATAACTCAAATAGTGGGCCCCCAATACAGCTGAAGTCAGGGATAAAGCGCCAATATTATCCGACCATTCCCAAGAAGACCTGTATATTCCGCTTACTGGTGGGTGGAGTCATTTTCGAATAGCTTCCACTTTGGCTGGTTGAGGTCTCAGCCTGGTAGTATCAACCACAAACCCCAGGTAACCCAGATGGTCCTTAAAGAAGTGGCATTTCTGGGGCTTAATCTTGATGTTGGCCTCAGCGAGCCAGCAGAATACAGCTTCTAAATGGTCAAGGTGTTTGGAGAAGGTTCAGGAGAAAACATTTATGTCATCAAGGTATACAAGGACACATGACAGTTTTAGGTCCCCCAGAATAGTATCTATGGCTCGTTGAAATGTAGCTGAGGCATTACACAACCCTTGTGGCATCTGGATTGGTTGGAAAAGACCTTTATATGTGATTACCGCGCACTTCTCCTGCTCTGCTGGTGGCAATTCAATTTGCCAACAACCCGAGATCAGGTCCATAGCTGAGAAGAAACGAGCTCCCCCTAGCCAATCTAAAGTGTCTTCAATCCGTGGTAAGGGATATGAGTCCTTTTTAGTGATGCTGTTGAGCTTTTGATAGTCAATTACTAGATGGTTGGTGCCATCCTTCTTTTTAACAATCAGAACGGGTGAAGCCCATGGACTCTTTGATGTTCAAGCATTCCTTGCGCTAATAGCTTGTCAATCTCCTTGATTACTACTTCTTCTGCCATCCTTGATCGGCGGATCAGCCTTGACCTGATGGGTGGATGATCTCCAGATTCCAGCCTATGAACCACCCCCCACGCACATCCTAAATCATGGTCGTCAACAGCAAAAATCTCTTTATATTTTTGAAATAAAGTGATTGCTCTATCCTTCTGTGTTTCTGACAGTTCCATTAATTCGTCATGCAATACTACTGCCATTATACTGAGCTGCGGTTTTTAAGGCAGACCAAATTCCTCCAGTGACCTAAAGTCATGAACTGAACTAACCTCCTCAATGAGGATAAAGTGCAAGTATGCCACTATTTGGTGGCGGCGGATTTTTAGTGGTCCCATTTGTAAATTTGCAAGCAAAACTTTGACCTCCCCTTGCCCTGGTAATATAATACCTGGGGCTACGTGAGGCTTGAACCGCGACTGCTGATATGGCCCAATAACTTCCCCATAGAGTCCATCTGGAACTTCTATCACCAAGTCCATGTTTACTATAACTTGATGCCCGGATGGAATTGATATAGGTCCAGAAGCTCAGAGAGGCAGCCCTTGATATTCATAAATCTGTTGTGGAAGGGCCTGGGTTTTGCCCCTTAACCAATGGCAGTGCACTGGGATTACTCCATCACTATAATCTAGATTGATATTCTCCATATGCACTGGATCATTTGGAACTCCTCTAGAGGTGAAGTAAATTGGGATCCTTTGACCCAATGTTTCAAAAGTCTGGTCTGTCATATTGATAACAGCCCCATAATGTCGCAATAAGGCGGCTCCAATCAGCAGATCATAATGGCTATTCAGTAACACTATAGCTGGGGCTATCACTACAATAGACCCAAACTGCAACGGAAGCGCGCTTTATGCTCCCTCAGAGACTGTGTTATCCGCTCCGCCAGTTCCATATACCACCTGATGGTTCACGTTCGGTCTTAATGATAATTTGGCCACCAACTTGGTGGAGACTATATTGACAGGGGCACCTGTATTTATGATGGCATGGACACGGGTTTTAGCTACAACCAGGTCACAGTAAGTATATTCAGATTAAGATGCATCTTGACTGTTTGTAACAAAGACATTTATGGCATCTTTGTTTTCAAGAAAACCCACAATCCCCTCGCCAATACTGGGGTATTGTGTGATAATAGTGTTGACTGGACGAGCAATGCTTACCGCTTGCAAGAAAGGGGCATCAGTGAAGGGGTCCAACTTTTCAGATGAAACTTGGTCAAACATCTGGCAAGCATACGGCTCAACCTGCAAGTGAGACCCCTCTTCTGCCATAACCGCAGACTGCCCTTGTGTCAAAGTATTTACCCCTCCAACTAGCTGCTGATATAAAACTGACTCATTGTGCAAGGAAACTTCCACTTAATAATCTAATTTGGGTTCAGGTGAGATGGCTTGGTTTGGTATAGCGGAGATAGAGAGTCCCTTCTCAACTCCGCTCTGACTTTTCCCTGACTGTATTGTTCCAGCTGTACACAAGAGACAGTCGATTAGAGCACCATCGTGACAGATGCCCCTTATGACTGCATTTAAAACAGCTAACCCCATAAGGCTCACGTCCCTGATTAACGTGATACAAAGCATGACGAGAGTTAAACTGGAAGTGATCAACATATACAGGTCTAGGGCGATAGTTGGCCCAGGGACAATAAGCAGGAATGGGTCAGACGTTTAACTGCGGAAGATAACCTGGTGAATTCTGCACTGGACTGCCAGTGTTCCTTAAATATGATGATTCAGCTGTTGCAGCAGAAGGACTCCACTCAGCATTAGGTGGAGGGAAGTTGGCTGAGATATGGTGCAAAAACTGAACAAGTTTAAGCAACGGTACATCTTCATCTAACAGGGTGGCCATAACGTTATGTAACTCACGGTATGGCTTTACAGCAGAAGTCATAGCAATACGCACTTCTGCTTCAGATAAAACTCCAGCCTCAATTAGCATGTGAGCTTCTGCTGTAAATCGCTCAGCAAACGTGGCAAGGGTTTAATCCCTCTGAAACTTAATGATTAAAAATCCATCCTTCCGCTGCTACATCTTTGCAGTTCCGCCAAACAACTGTAACACCATGGCTTTGACCTCTTGGTATATAAGGGAGCTGCTTGGAAGATGACAGACGACTTGATCAGCACTTTCGACATCCAAGTAAGAAATCAACAGTTTTTCTCTTCATTGATCTGAGACTCCTTCAGTTGCAAACTCAAATCGTTTGAAGTACCCATATATATTCCTGTCACGATCAAATGGGGAAGCTTATTGCAGTAGACCTCCTGGAGCAGCTCATCTTGCTTTTTAAGCACAGCATCCAACTCCAGCTTCAGCTCCACATAGGCAACTTGAGGCAACATGGCTGACAACTGAGTCTTTATCATATTATATTTGATCAATGGGCCCCCTGTAGTGAGCACCACTGTTGTAATTTCGGCAGTATTCAATATATATGCCGGCGGATTTTTGCACAGGGTTAACCCACTGAGCAATAGGGACCAACAATATGATGATTGCTGTCCTCAAAATAACAGAATAACTTTAAATAAATACGGAGCACTCGCTCCCACAACCTCATTTCTTAAATGTATTTTTAATATCGCGGATTCCTCTTATTCTGCTAACTTCCACTATCAAAAACCTACCTTCCCTTGATCATCTCATTCTTCTTATATTGTGACAATTTTGGATGATATTACTTACATGGCTTAGTAACTCAATTCGCTGTATCTCATTTGTTTCGTCAATCAACAATCCAATATCGCCTCATTTCAAAGCGCTCCAATTACCATCACCAGTTCAAATCCAACGGATTCCATTCATTTCGCCGGATGACCTCAGGCTTATTGTCCAGTCATATCAATTTCACAACATAGGCTTCCCCAGCCTCTAATGCAGCCAGAGAAGAAATTTCTTCCCTCTAGTAAGAAGGTAGTTCAGTTGCTTCCACAACATCCCATGCCTTCTTTACCAGCACCCTCGGAGGCACTAGCATTATTATTAGCTGCTTCCACCCTAAGCACTCCCTGGCCATCGCCATCAAGGAGGTCCTCCAGTGAACTACCCCAATAAAGTGCTTAAAGTCCTTACGCAGACAAAGCTTTTTTTCAGTCTTCAGGCTCCTCCCCAAAGGGGAATTTCCTGATTCCTTTCAATGGCACACTATCCATTCTTCATTCTCTACTTGCTGCCTACACAATCTCTAAAGAATCCTTACAGTAGCCTGGTAGATTCCCCATGCTCAGTATGACCCCTTTATTGATGCCGCGGCTAACACCAAAATCCTTATTGTCTGTATCTCTGCAATCCTTAGCAAGGTAGTCCTCCACTTTTGGAAACCAGAAAATGGACTTTCCCTCACTAGTGACCTGTGCAATCCACTTCAGCTGAAGTGCTTTGATTATTCCCTCATAGTATATGTTGGGATTTTTGCCCATATTCCCAGCCTGCTAGATTACCTGGTGTCTCTAGGGGAAAATTTTATCTAAGGCGAAGTGAATCAGAAAAATAGTTGGCCCAAATTTTGGAGGAACTACGTTTGGGGGATTTTGGGATATTCACCTGGTCATATCCATTGGGATCGATCTGGATGAATACATAATATCTCATTGGGCAGAGTGGCCGATGAAATAGGGGCATCTGATAGTGA
Organism: Massospora cicadina; assembly: GCA_022478985.1. Lineage (NCBI taxonomy): Eukaryota > Fungi > Entomophthoromycota > Entomophthoromycetes > Entomophthorales > Entomophthoraceae > Massospora > Massospora cicadina. The sequence continues at coordinate 204 of JAKSZP010012147.1, read as the reverse complement.
TTAACTATCAGGTGTACCAATTGGGATTAGTCAGGTTTCATCACTGACTGATTAGGAATGAATAGTGAGTTGCAAGGCGATTGATGCCACCTGTAACTAGCAAATTGATCGGTTGGTGAAGTGACCTGCTATAATGGGTAAAAAGTCCCATTACCTAAGCAGGTTGCTAGACAATTATGGTTGGTTCACTTGGATCGAGAGGAA